>VYZM01017376.1:0-69515 GCA_013398915.1 Dromas ardeola | reverse complement strand
AATAATTTTTTTTTTTTTTTTTTTCCTCTACCTTAACTATTTCTGCCTTCTGGGGAGCTGTTCATTATGCCATTTTTCACCGAGAATGAAAACCACACCTCACAATGATATTGCTGTTTTCTGAGAGGAAAGCCATGCTTTCTCCTCCCCAGTGTTGACCAAAGAACAGCATCCGGACTTTGCCTTGGACTTTGCTGCAGCATGCTCTGCTAGGAAGGTATTGCAGGAGCAAAGGTCTCGCTCACTCATTGCATTATAAAGCAGGTACCGCCTCTGCGAAAACACCCCTGAAAATTGATAGAGTGAAGTTCTTGCAGATTTGTATGCCGTGCCTGGTCAGCATTAGGACTGTAGAGAGAATTTTTCCCACTATGTAGATGTACGTGCTTTGACAGTTTCTGTAAGCGTAAAGCAGGACGACAGCCCTTCAGCCTCACCGGCTCTAACAGGATGTCTCCTCCTTAGTCTTCATTTCTGCCGGGCAGTACTGACCTCTGCAGGCATCCACTTTGTCCAGTTTGGCTGCAGTTGGCCAGAAGTGTTTCAATTGCACACGTGCACACACGCACACACACACACTTTGAAATGGCAGGAGAGCAGAAACCTTATTTCCTCAGGCACGAGCTAAAAAGCAGTGACTCGAAGCAAAGTCAAAACAACTGACATTAAGAAGATGCACATTTTTAAACCACTGTAGGCGGGATTTGGGAAAAGATGGGCTAGCCCTTGCTTGGCATTTCAGGACCGTGCTGTGCTGGAACAAGACTAAAATCCACACTCTCCTCACCTTAACTCTACCGAACTCTCTGTTTCTTATCATCGGAAGTGCTCCTAAGTGTAATGAATAGATTACTTAACTTTCATACTGACATTATGCTATAGAGGAAACGTACAACCTGTGACATTGTGCTGTGGCACAGATGTCCTTTCTTTCCGGTAAGCAGCACCTCTCTAAACTTTAGTGTTCTAAAAGGTTGACATTTGTGTTCTGAACACGAACATACAAACCCAGAGCCTCTCAAAATTGTTGAGCTACCCTTAAAAACATCAGGGGTGTACAAATTGCCTCAAGTTTCCACCCCTTGGTTGAAGAGTGCATTGCACAAAGTTAATTAGGGACGAAGGCAGTGTTCTCTGGTTATGGAGGGTTCTGGGAAGAGGCTGTGGCTGGGGATGATTGTAATAATGGATATTCTGTAACGCCAGAGTCTCTGTGCGTCTTTCACACCTAAATTGCAATCCTGCTGAGCTTGGGATTTTCATGTATTTATTAGTAAAGATGTGGAAACAATAATTTTTAGGGTATAAAACTATTGCAAAAAATTATTACAAAAGGTATGAAATTCAAGCTATCAGGAAGGAAATTTATTGAAGTTAGATTTCAGTGCAAAAATGAAAGATCATCTCTGTATTTAAATTTATAATGGGTAATGAAAGCTGCTAACTATATAAGTGATTGTTGTATTGTCCGTGAGCCCCATTAACTGTTGCCATTAAGATAGCTGGAATTGTTTCCTTTTAATGAAAGGAAAAAGAAAAATTCCACAAATGGCTAGAAAGATCTTCTCAGTTTTCAGAAAGACGTCATGTTATGGTGACTGGACTTTTTAGTGGAACATTTTAAATGCCTTAATAAAATGCTTTGATTAGCAGTATTTGCATTCGCTTGCCACATTTTTCATCTTTTGGCTTTAGTAACCCAGTAGATTTGATTTCTTTCAAATTCTGCTTTCAAGAAATTTAATTGAGTAGTAGAAGCTTTGTACTCAAGTCATTCATAAACCAGATACTCCATTTAAAATGGGTGTTAACAGTATAATTAGTTGTGTTGATTCTCTAAAAAATGCAAAGAGAATATCGCAGGAGTAAACAGAACATTTTACACCTCTCCCTTGTCAGTTGATCACCTTTGTATTGACTAATTTAATCTGCATCATTTCCTTCACCGCTGAAAAAAAGCAAAGTAAAACAAATAATCAGAAGACTAATTTAGTTCGTTGTCTGTTTGACAGCTGATATGTTGAAAAAGTCAGGCGCTTTCTCTGTCTACCTGAAGTGCATTTTTCTATCTGTCAAATACTAGCTGTCATGTGATGCTTACTTATCTGTGAATAAAAAAATTGTTACAGCAAATGTATTTCAGAAGATGCATTTTTAAACTACAGCGCACATTGCACAGGACGCATCAGAGCTGAAGCCATTCCAATCATAAAGCCCCATGGTGCTGCTTATCTATATTTGCTAAACATATTTGAGAAGGCTGCTGAAAAATAGCTTTGGGGAGATGGATTGGGTATGTTTTTCAAAACATGAAAAATAAACAAGGGCACGGCACACATATACTGCACTCCACCCCCCGCCCTCTTTCCTGCCTTTTTTCATCGCTATCAGAACCTGAGACTTGATGCAGTCATTCCACTTTATAATTACTGGCAATTTCTCAAAGAAATCAACACTTGGAAGCATCTATTTTCTACCTCCTCCCCATTTACAAGCAGATTGAATTTTTAGAAGCAATATAGAAGTAATTATTTCTTTTTTTTTTTTTTTTACAAGAAAGAAGTTCAAAATTGCTTTTGGTAAAATTATTTTTCTACAACAATAAAATGACTATTATATAAACATTGCCTACAGGAAGGACCAGCAACAGGAGATGTAAAACACTCTTTTGAGATGTGCCATGACTGGAAAGGTGGTATATGGAAATGCTCAAGAAATTTGCACTATGAATAATTTACTGAGAATCAGATGTGGCATACAGTATCTTAAAAATCCATAAATAACAGCAACCTTCTTCAGCACACTTTTTTGCGAGCTGGTGGGTTTTTTTTCATAAACAGATTGCTCTAGAGAAAATAGCTTTCAAATATGAAAGTTCACATAGATATAACTGGAGGGAATATAAATCTACCTGTGCTCCTGTTAGACCTTTATCCCCAAATCATCTTTCTATGAAAATGAAAAAACTAAACTAACTGCCCACACCAAAAAGACTGTATTTGGCAGTAATTTAACAGTGACTAATGTTAAGCAGAACATCTAATTGTTTAGAGATAGACCAGAAGGATATTTTGGGAGACAGGTGGAAAAAACTGTTTCTTTGAAATATTCCATCTGTACAGAAAGAGAAGACTCATCTGAAAAGGCTTAATGGAAAATGTGGGTGTTGCAATAAAGTTTATTCAGGTGGAAATGGCATTTCCTGTAGTTCAAAACCAGAGTTAATGACTCCTCTACTCAGATTACCAAGGACAAAAATAAAAAATAATGTTTTGTTTTTGGTTTTGTTTTTTGCCTAGTCCTTGGAGAAGTGAAGCGCTGTGCCACTACGCAGTGCAGATCTGGCCCAAAGAGGGCTTAATGCAAAAACAGTCGTGCAAAACTATTCTTTTAAAGAGCAAAGAAGCTACTTCTGCTGTACTGCTCTGAGCCTTCTCTCAAATTGTCCTCTTAGCATCCGATTCAGAAACTGCCAATGCAGATTGAGCAACCTGCTCTAGTGGGAGGTGTCCCTGCCCATCTAGTTGGAACTACATGATCTTTAAGGTCCCTTCCAACTCTGACCATCCTATGATTCTATGATTCTTTGAATGCAAACAGAGGAAAGCTAGTGCCCAGACCCTGGCTGCCTGCGACCTCGCACCCCTTACTGGGGCCACTTTACGGATGCTCTGGCAGGTAGCTCCATCGCTTGGATCTACTGCCAACACCGTGGGGGCTGTTGTTGGAAAGCAGCTTTCTGAGAAATAAATACCAATCGGTAGAGGGACTTAGTGCTGCCCAGGAGTCACGCGTGGAAGCGGGGGCTGAGCTGTAAGGCAGCACAGCTGTCACTGTGAACAGGGCAGCACCGCAGGGCTGGAAAGGTGTTGCAAATCCAACTTTTTTCTTGGCTACTCACAGCCTCACCCGAGTGCCCATGGCTGCTTCTGGAATACCTGTGACGGTGCTAGGGAGGGAAGCTGTATCAGCTGCCACCTTTCGGTATTCCCACACTCTCAACATGAAGATGATGCTTTGCAGGAAGGCTCCTGTGCTCTACTGGCAAGGGGCTACAACTTGCTCTTAGACATTCAGAGTGCAGAGGGTGGGTTTTTTTGGCATAATTACTGCCCTACTGTATTGCAGATTAGGACTCTGACAATGTGGAATTTTTTTTGGATGCATGAAAAAAACCTTCTCTTCTTAGACATGATAATAATGCCTGGATATTACAGAAAAAGTACAGAATGGAAAACTCCTCTCTGATTTAATTTTCTTCCCCGGTTCCATATTTACACATGAAAAGCACACCGCTGATTTGTCATTAAGTTGGAGACTCAAATTAACAAGACACTTGCTGTTTCAGGCTGATTGCTGCGATGTGGCAGAAATAAATGTTGTGTTGTAGCCAGTTTCAGGCACGCCATGGGAGCACAGCGGGGTTGCTGCAGGGTGTTGGGATGAGATTTTTCCTTCTGAGTTGCCTGGCTGGTAATTGAGACGCAGTGTGGAACTGTGTTCTTATGACTGAGAGGTTGTGTAGGTGGGCTGTCCTTCAATGAGGCTTCTGGGCATGCTTTTATCAAAACTCTGGCAAGTCCCAAAAGGTCGACCCAGGGAGCCTGTTCCTTTTTTTCGTTGTCAAGTTTACTCCTTCTGTCACTCACAGATCTGTTGCCAGATTAAATTTAGCATACTTCCAGCTGTTAGCCTGCAGATTTTCCATGTATTATTCAAAATACAGACTAGATATTTCAGATGTTATTTATTTCAAATATTTTAATATTCATAGAATCATAGAATGGTTTGGATTGGAAGGCACCTTAAATATCACCTAGTTCCAACCCCCCTGCCGTGGGCAGGGACACCTCCCACCAGACCAGGTTGCTCCAAGCCCCGTCCAGCCTGGCCTTGAACCCCTCCAGGGATGGGGCAGCCACAGCTGCTCTGGGCAACCTGTTCCACTGCCTCACCACCCTCATAGTAAAAAATATTGTTAATATTGTTCTTTAAGAATTTACCAAGAAAACCCAAATAATAAGAAGCTATATGAGCAAGAAGTATAAGGAAAAAAAATCTATGTCATTCACAAACTCGGGATCAACACCATTCACAAGACAAATATGAAACAAGCAAGTCTTCCAACCACAGCATGCATCCAAAGGCCCTCACTCTAGTGAAATAAACTTGCTTAAAAAACTCCTTTTTCGAGTATATGTAGTCCAAGTAGACATCTCTAAATTCCAAACCACCCTAAAACTAGACTTTTTCTCTTTCCTTCATGTCATTTGTTGAAGCAAAGTCCTAGCAGTTCTTCAAACAAGATTCTCGTGGTGAACCATGCTGTATTAATGTGAGCTCAGGGTTTTTCTGTTTGCTGTTCCTTCTTGCACTGTTGAATGCTGGAACCAGAAAACAACACGTAAGCAGAAAAGAACGGAGATAGTACGATTGTTATTTTAAAGATTCATCTATGTTAGATTCTTACTGATTCTTATTTGATGCCAGATGAGTAATACCCTTCTTTTTCCCTTACACTGATAGGTGTTGAGTTCCCCACCCAGTCTAGAGAGATTGACTGTCTGACCCCCATTTTAAATGGGATTTAATTGATTTCTGGTGATTCTATTGAACAGATTATCCTGTTTCACTCCTTCAGGGTGTGCATGCCTTCGGAGTCTCCTGTGATGCCAGGGAATGGCAGACCTGATTTTCATCAACTTATGCAGATGATTAACGATTCCCTGCTCCAGGATACCGCTCACTGGTGGATGCACTCCACTAACTAACTTCAGATTTCTCTGGCAGCGTGATCTGTAGCAGGTTAGCATTTATATTCAGTACACAACCTCCACATTATACTCAGTCCAGAAGGAAAAAGTGGCTTGGTTCTAGCCTTAGTAGAAGTCTTCAGTTCTATTATAGGTTCAGAGAAATTAGAATTTCCTTGGTCAGGGTAAAACTGAGGTTCTCTGTTCTTCTTTTAGCTATTTCTCTGTGCGATACCTTTTTATTTTTACCACTTTGAATATCATTATTTCCTTTTAACTCTCTACGTTCTTTGCTATCTCTGCCTCCTCTCTTTTTCCATTTTCTATTTAAGCCATCAGAAATGTATGCAGAACATCCATTAAGATCCTAACTATTTGTCAATAATCCTAGCTAGTTCTTATACCACATCCACTGCGTTTCTGCAACATTTTAATCATGTCGAGGAATTTTGCTTCAGTAGGAACACAGAAAACCTAATAAAAATAATAAAGAATAAGACCTACTTTGTCAAAACCCCCAACAATAATCAATTTAAGTCTATTAGATCTGAACTACTCAACTAGTAGTTCCCTACCAGCACATTTCTCTCCTTTTAGCTTCGTTTAGGCAGTTTTTGGGTAATCATTTTATTCCAAAATCAGGACATAACTTTTCCTCTTAAAAGATACTGAAATAAAAGTTGCACACTTTCTGCAAAGGAAATTTTACAGTTAAAACATTTTGACTGTGAGAGTTTCCTTCTGTAACGTGATTAAAACTTTGAATATACCTGCCTCCTTTGACAATTTTACTATTCTTGTCCTAATATTTTAATACTCACAATTGTTCCGAAATTGTGAAGGTGATTCTAACAGTTAAAAGAAGAAAATCACATTTTACGTATTTTTAAGGAACATGTAACTTCCAACAAAACAGCAAAGACAACATTTTTTCTCAGCTCCAGCATGGAAATGACAGTTCATATTGTGACACAAAAGAGAACGTGAGCACACTATGGGAACAGAACTTGGTGGTCTTGGTATTCACCTAAATTGTGCAAGACATAAGTTTTAACACTACAGCAAAATTTTTAGACAACCGGACTCGATCATGGATTTTCTGCATCCTCTGAGCTTAGGCTGGGCTCACGGCTCTTTAGTGGATAAGACTTTCTTTGCTGCTGAAAAGACTTTAGGAAAATTGAAGAAAAAAGAATGACAGAAAGCATTGTGGATTGGGAAAACAATTTTCTATCTGATCTCCAACTTCTTTGCTCATGTGGGATTTATGTTCGTAGTGTATTTCTAAGATGATTATCAACAATGTCCAAAGAAGTGGAGAAAGGGTAGGTTTTTATCTTTTTATTTAGGAACTTTAAAATTGTGCAGAAGATAATAGTGTATTGTGTATTATGTATTTCCTTAGGGGAGAATCAAACATGACATTGGGAAAACACTTTCAGAAGAGAAATGAATGGACTTTGTATTTTAGTCTTACAGAGTGAGGGAGAAAAAAATCGTTGCATATGAGAGAGATGAAACACGAAGAACGCTGTTTGGAGGATGTAGTGTTAAAGGCAGGCGACGTTAAGAAATGGAAGCTGGTGTAGCATTCATGAAGCTTGGTGAGGATGCGGACATTAGACAGCAGTGGCAACAGTTTCAGGAGAGATTACAGGTTGAAAGTCCCACTGAAGAGGTTTGTGAGGAAAGAAAACAAGTATGCTTAATGTCTCTTGGCATGCAAATTGTGTTTCCCTTTCTTTTTATCTCTTAGCAGAAGTAAGGCTGGTTTAGAGCAACTTGAGTTCTGAATATTTTGTGATAACAAGTTACTTTATGCCTACTTCTTAGGTTTCATTCCATTTCATACTTCTTTTCTCTTTCTGAACCCTGAATAAAAGAGACAGCAACAATTGCAAATGTAAGGTTCCAAACAATAGAGATTAAGATTTTAATATTGAAGTCATATTCTAATGTGTTTGAATGTTTCTGTCACGTTCAATATGTGTTGGATACAGTGACAGAAAAGTTCTTCGTAATCTCATTTTGTTTTATTGAGATCAAATATTTAAATTTTTATACTAAAGTGACAGGTGGAGTGAGATAAAACGGCAGGAAAAATAACAAGACTTCGTATTGTGAATTAAGTGAAATGAATGTACAGCAGCCGACCCATACACAGCAATCTAGAATTTGTGCGGAACTGTTTTCCTCACGGTATTTGTAGGATTTTCCCCCACAAGAAGCATCCACTGGACACAGTGCTTTGTGAGCAGATTTCAAGTTCCTCTAATATTTATGCGGAATTCAAAAACAGCCGGGGGGCCTTGGGATCCCCTTATTTGGGATACCGTATTCTTGAAATTAAAAATGGCTGTTTGTTCTAGGGCTTTTGAGACCTTTTTTAAAAAAGGCATAAAAATTAAAGAGAAATTCCTTTCAGAGGCAGGCATTCGTGCTTAATGCTGAACAGATACTCAGCATGCCAGATTTAATGCAAACATGAGTAAGAATGCCAAAATACAGGAGCTACACGGGATAAAGGTCTCTGCATAAAATAATAATAATAAAAAAAAGATTATAAGAAGATAAATATTCATTTTAGTCCTTGTGCTGTATGCAATAGGGACAGAAGGAGATGTGAGCATCCACATCACTGTTTTCACAGGTGTGCGTAAGCACTGGAGAAGGACCGAAGCATTGCGTAGTTACTGTAGGAGTTATTCAGGCTTCTGGGCTCATTTCTGGGTGGCGCAGGGGAGATGAGGGCGATCAGTGTGCCTGGAGAGAGGTGGAATGAAGTGTCATTCTGAACTGTCAGCAAGGACTAAACTCTGCTCCCTCATCTTTAGCCTCAACATCTGTCACGCGACGGGAACAGGCTGATATTTATGTAGCGGTGCTTTCCCACTAATGCAGCCGCGAGCCTCGCTGTGCCCCCTTTGCAGCTCATCTTTTTTTATCTTGTGCTTATACAAGCAACACTCAGCACCTCTGATGTGTAGGATTAAACCCTTAAAGCTGCCAGAGGATATTTGTAAAGTATAACTTCCGCAAAGCAGGGTATTTGGTCTGTGGCAAGCTTATCCCACCATCTTTAGTTAATTCATGTATATCCGCACAGGAACTTTCAGATGAATATGTCCGCGGGGGTTACCTTCAGAGATAAGAGCAACTAACACAACCTCATGTGTTCTGTATTTCACAACTAACACAGAAATGATTCAATGAGTTAGTTGCGAGTGACAGTAGGAGTGAGAATTACGCTGTGCGTGTTCCGCACTTCATCCACGGCAGAAGAAAGCAGAAAGTGGAGGCAGGAGAAACTCTTGGCATATTTGCTAAGCAACAGTGCCAAAGGTGGAATATCACTTTTGATCTCTCTCCATTACTCCTTGTATTATTAATACTTAAGCGAGACTGACAAGCCTGAATCTTCTGAACTTTGAGTCCATAGATACCCTTGTTTCAATAACTGCATCTTTGGGTTTTATTTAGAAAATGTAATGTGATCTTTTTTTGGAGGTATCAGGCTCCATTCAGATATATGGTGTAGGCTGTGTTTTATCCATTGCAGGTCATTTCTAATTAATGTGTTAACTAGAGAAAAAAGGGAAAACAGAAAACAACAAAAATCTTTTTGGCCTGAAAATTTTAAAGCTTTACTTACAATGTTAATCCAACTGATCTTGGGTTCGGTCCAAACCCCGATGTCATGAACTCAGATCAGAGCGTACAGGGTGTTTATTACCTGACATTTTATCTGCAAATTAATTTGAGACATAGCAGGGATTTTTTCACAGAAAATTAAATAAGGGGAAGATCCTAAGTAACGAATTTTGCAAATTCTACACCTGACAGGGTCCCACTATGTTGCAGTCCTGAAATTAAGTAGATTTTAAAGAGACAGCAGTTCACATTAAGTAAGTGAATTATTTGGTCACACAACTCCCAGTAAAGAAAGAATTTACCAACGATGGGCCGACTGATGGTCACAACAGTAACGTTATCACTGAACGTTCTTAAAACTAATTCACAAAAACAAAAAAAGTTATGTGGGAGTGGAAGGAGAAAAAGATGATTAGATGCAAAGAAGAGTGAAGTCCTGGAAAGTAAAGACAATTTGATTTATTTTTTTTAGAATTTTTTCAAACTGATGGTATTGTATCCCTGAGGAATCTCCTAAAGGAAGGAGAAATGATGGAATTAAAATTCTACCTCCCAGACTTAGTGCAGTTTCAGTTCAGATCTCAGAAAGATTGATTTGAGCATTCCAATGCGTTCTTAGTTTGAGTTAGTATCAAAACAAAATCCTCCACAAATGGAATTACCAGTGTAGCTCCCAACAGAGTAAACTATGTATTTTTGGCTCATAGTCCCCCGTAGCTGTTTGACTTCATTTTAAAAAGTTGCCTGCTGGAGAACTACAGAAGCAGTGTAATTAAAATCCCAGGAGTAAAAGCTATAGTATCTGAATACAAATGGTTCCAGAAAAATAATTTCTGGAGCAAGACCAAAGTGCACGTACCCCTGTACACTTTGTTTAAAAAGATGTGGCTTTTTTCCCCTTCAAATAACAAAAACAGTGTAGCTTTTCCTTTTGTAGTTGATAAAACTGATCGGACAGCAATTATTTTCCTAACTGCAGATTGTATTAAGTTCAAATTAGATATTAGCAGCATTTCATTAATGAGAGGTTTAAATTTAGCACAGCATATAATTATTCCAGTAGTAGGACAATTGACACTACATTAACCACACTTGCCTCACCACAGGGTCTGTATGCAACTGGATGACATTGCGTTCTGTTATCCTCAAAAATCATCATCTTTATCCAAAACACTGCTGTTATTAAGCTAACAACCTTTCATACCAGCAGATGACTGATTTAGTTATCCAGCTCCGGGGTCAAGACTAACATGTTTGAAAGTAACTTTGTGTTCCTTAGTCCCTACATATCTAAGCCGAAGCAAACTGGATGGGATTCAGAAAATGAGTTTCAGCTGAAAATCCTGGCCAGGAAATTCTCTGGGAAAATCTAACCCCTCTGAATAGGTTAGTGTCCCTACAAACATGGTAGGAGCTGGGTGTATATGCTGCTGGGTGATGATTGCCTCGTCTTCCTCACAGAATTACCAAGCAGCTGGAGAATTCAGGCTGGAGGGTTTCTTGGAGGGTTCTTGGAGGGTTTCAAATTTACAGCCTAATTTCCACTCTGTTGACACGGCTGAGAAGATTACTGACTGAGGTTCAGATCTTGCAAAAGTGCTAAGAGTGTGTTTAATTTTACACACTGTTAGAGTCCTAAAGTTTTCAGTTCTTTTACATATACTTCCCCTGTTTTCCAATATACCAAATTCATTTTACAGCAAATACTACTTTTTTTTGTCTTGGGCAACTTGTTGTTCCCATCTTCTTCCTTCAAATCTGTCCATGCCCTCCCCCTCCAAATGCCCACCACTGTGTCTGTCCTTATTTTACTTTGAATAATTGCCTGGAACGTGACAGGGTTAAATTCAGTTTCTGAAAAGGAAGAAATTAAACCCATGCAGTAATATTAGCAATCACAGATATTCGGAAGCTCTGTGACAAAATAATTTGTACCTCTACATAACTTTAAGTATAGAAAACTCTTTAAAGGTGTATGGATAAGTTCGTTCAATGTAAAATGTATCAGAAAAGAAATGATATCAAAAGTTGTCATTATGATGTTGAAATTACCCATGCTTCTTGAAAGGGAATGTTTTCTTTTGTATGTATTACATGAATGTCTCGTCTTTATTCTCCCCCTCATGTATAAAAAATGCTTAGGAAGACCATTTTAAAGATGACTTAAGTTTCACGTGCATGGTAGGGATAATTACTTGATGATTTATATTTGACGTGCTTCCTGAAGCTAATACTCAGCAGGTGTCTTGTTTGCGTTTAAAAAAATGGCACAGTGTAAGGACATGTGTAAATCCCGTGTCAACAGCAATTATTCATAACTAGGTCAGGCTATTAAAGATGTCTAAGGAGGCTTTCATGTAGCTTTTAATTTTAAACTAAGTTATCTTAAAAAACCCTAATTGCCCCATTCACATGCATACAAAATTCACAAAATTATTAATTTATGAAAACATCTAATTTCACTATTTAAAAACTTGACATTTAGCCTATGTAATTAAAATCTTGTGAACTATTCTGATTAATCCATTAACAGTCACATTAGAAAAGAGTTGCAAGTACTTCTAATTAATTTGTATATCAAATGTAGTACAAAACACTGTAAATACTGCAGCATGTCTACTTTATTATGTATGGGCAATCATTTCCTTTACTCTCCTATTTAGAATAAATTCTCTTCCTATGCCGTTTTCATTGCTAAATAGAAATACAGGTAGGGGCTGAGAGTTATTTTACCGATGATTCCTGATTCTCCTGGTGAATTTCAGAGAAGTCTCCAGCTCTATTTTAAGCTGCACTAGACTTAAAGATAAGTATATAACACTGTATTTTCCTCTTTCCCTTTTTTTTTATTTTTATTTTTGTTAAACATTACAGACATTACTTTTGCCTGGTTGTCATGAGCGTGGGCTTTCACAGTGGAAACAAGCTAGCCATCATCTTTTGGTATCTTTTAAACTCTCGCCACTCTCTCTCTCTGCACAGGTAAAGCCACAAATTTAAGAATTTTACTAACATGGCTAATTCCTTCCATAGCATCAGACATTTACTTAGGCATCAAGATATTCAGTATTTGTGCATGCAAATAACTGTAGCTTCAGGACTCAGTGCAGATTAAAAAAAAAAAAAAAATTAAAATCCCTATAAATTTGGTTTTGCAAAATGTCCCAAATTTATTGGAGCCTGTTTAGCATCGTTCACCAGCACTAATTCCCTCCTGCCCTTTCACTGCCTGTGTGGCAGAGCTGAAGTCTCCTCCGTCTTCCCTCCCAGCTCCTTCCAGCTCAGAACTGACCTTTCATCTGTACCTCCACTCTGCTAGACTGCTCTCTTTTCACCTTGCTGATAGACATTTCTGCTCTTTAAGCCTTCGCTTACAAGTTTCTCTGTTTAGCTTATAACTCACTGTCTCTGCCAATTATTTGTGGTCCGGTATGTCATTGTAAGAACTTAATATACTGCTCTGTAAGTGCTTGTGCTGTATTAATAAATGTGTCATCATGAATGCTGTTCAGTGTCATCTCTTTTTATTTTTCATGTTGTTTCTAATGCTTAGGTTTTCTATTAAGTAATTTAGTTGTACTTTCACCTCCTTCTTCAATTACACTTGCAAGACAAAAGGCACACTGAAAAAGATACACAGTATAAAGAGAAGAAAGCAGAAATAAAGCTTGGGGATTTTTTATCACTTAAACTCTGTTATGATACTTAAAACATCATCAGAAGATTAATTTTGAAATTATAAGGTTTTTTCACTATTTTTGCTGGAGAGGCTACAAAAACTGTCTACAAAGAAAATACAGTGATTAAGGAAACTCATTGAACACTATGCCATATTCATATCCCGTGTTCCTTAATTCTGGAGATGGAAGGACACAGATGTCTCAATCAGTGATGTTTCCATTTATTTAAATATAACTGCTAAACAGCAGGTGGGTGAGACCCACTGTTTTTGAAATATAGTGAGGAAGAAGTGATGTGTTGAAAGTGTTTCTGGCTCACTCTGACAGCTGCACTGTGATTTAGAGCCTGATCTTGCATTTTGACCTCAAGCAAAACTCTATGGATGTCAATGGGAGTCTTATTTCTCCAAGAACTGCAATATCTGACTCTCAGCTATATGGCAAAATTATATGGTATTCTAGGTCCATCAATATTAATACTTAAGATTTGTACATTGCAGAGCAGCGCAGTGCCTATATTTGCTAGAAAAGGCTTTTCCGAGAATCAGTCTTTTTGCTCTTGCGCTTGTAAGAAAACAATAGATTTTATGGTCTTCAGCTAAACAAATTCTAGAACGGGAAATTGAAGGGGAGATTGCATAAATAAATAAAGTAAAAACTCTCCTTCATTGCACAATACTTGAGGCACTGCTGCCTCCGTCTTTATGGTCTGAGTCATGCCACATTCAGAGGAAAATGGGAGATGCTTGACATTCTGCATCTTTCTGCATTTTTCTTGCCTTCTATTAGTCATTTCAGCAATGCTGAACAAATTTGAGGAGTCTTGCCTTCCATCTTTATCTGAGCCGTGGCCTAGCTCTGAAATGTATACTAAAATTTGGGATGGTTCAAATTCATTACTACTATGATAAATATGTTGGGGTCTCTCCAGGCCCAAGATTAAGACTATAAAGTGTTCAGTTTGGGAAAACTCTCACTAGGAAAACAAAACAAAAGAAAACAAGTCAACCAAAAAGGAAAAATTGCCACCTGGTTCTGCTTATGCTTTTTATTTTTTATATTTTGCTTTACGTGAATTTTCTTTATTTACTTTACAGTATATACAATAGTTGCAATATAATCGCAGTCTACAATCCTTGCACAGCTCGATGAAAAAGAATAGACCCCTCCCCATTGTCTGTGTCTCTCTCTGTGCACGGTGAGGTAAGTGATCAGAGCATGCCTGAGCTTTATAGTGATCAGCTCAAGAATGAACTTGGATCCCACTTAAAAATAAAATTGAAGTCAGTGGGTTTCTATTCCTTAGGTCAGAATCCCTTTTTCTTCCTAAATTCCTTGGTGCAATTTTTTAACTCAGAGCTCCTGGGTAAATCTACTGAATTTGGGCTTGTTTGTTTGTATTCTTTACACAGGTAATTTACTTATATATGTCTGAGTTCTTCATTGGACATCGTTAAGTTTTTCAACAGATTTCAAAAACAAGAAGGTAAATGAACAAATTTTTGGGTGAAGATGTTTGGGTGAAAACTGGTTTGTCTCTTTTCTATGAGGCTAACTCATGGAAGCAGATCTTGCAATATCCAGGCTGAATTATTGAGTAACATAAAGAAGGCCAAGGCAGGAGTGATGTTCGTGTCCTGGGACAGTTAGAGAGACCAGCTTCTTAAGTAGATTTTGGTTGGTTACTCCATCTTAAAGAAACAATTAAAAACCCCCTAAAGTATAACAAAGGTAAAGGAAAAATATTTGAGATTGATTTCTTTCCTCAGACAAACATTTATTTCCCAAGTTCCTTTTTTTCTGTCACAAATAAGGAAGGAAAATGAGAAGGTAGAAAATGGACTATGAAAGAAGAAACAATTTAAAAATACAACAGTGGACATCAGGGGTAGAAAACAGTCAGCTAATGATGGATTTTAGTAAGAAATCCGTGATGGACTGAGTTCTCAGCCAGAAGTCTGGGCGAACGAAGGGTATTTCAAGAACATGGAGTTTTAAAACTGTAAACTTACTCTTGCATGGAGTTAAGGGTGTTCCTTTGTCAACTCCACTTATTTTATTAGCGTGTGTCAGGCCAGAATGGATAAAAGCACCAAACCACACTGCAATTAAAGATATCTACTGTAGTTACGGTATGATTTGTCAATAATTATTGGAAATTAAAGTACATACAAAGATCTATGAAAGATACAAACTCAAGGATGCACAAAAGGGAACATCTTCAGTTCTCGATTCCTGCTACCAGTGTACTCAGGCACACACAGAGGCACACACAGATACACAGACACACACAGAGAAATCAACTTACACTTTGTTCTTATACTGAAGACAAAATGGATTTAAAAACCTAACAGCTAAGACGCTTATTCAGCTGCTTCAGAACAGCCCTGCCAACATGTACTTTTGACATGGATATTAATTTACCTACCAGCCATTTTCCATAAAGAAATTTACTGTGGTTTGCAAATAACAATGCTTCTGTCTTCACTGTGAGGTCTAAAACATCATATGTATGTATCTATGATTAAAATTCTATTGTTTTAGTTCTTATATTTTTCAATTACTTTTGCAAAGCCACGATTTAAAAGTATGTGTTATTGGACAAAAGTTTTGTAAAAGTAACTGGTTTTTGCCTCTTTTTGCAGTTGTCCAAGAATAATTCTTTACATTCGTTGCTTTTGAATAATAAGCCGTATGCATCCACTGAAAGAGAAAAGCCTTTAGAAACAAAAATACACATTACACTCAATTTATGTAAGGACATTGCAAAAAAACCATTATATAAGGGCAACGCACTTTCTCATGGATGCTAACTCACAAGCCAACTAATTAAATAGATCAGTTCTGGCATTTGCACACCTCATACACCAAAAAGAAATAAATTTTATCTTAAATGAGGACCCACATTAAATTGTCTAAAACCTTACTTTTGCCAGTATATAACACAGGAGTACTACATTCATCCACACGGATACTAGTGGAGCAGAGCAACATGTTTTGGTTTCTATATTTAGCCACTTTCTTTCCAATGACTAAGTATTTATGACCATAGAGGATGAAAAATATGAGAATATACTTCAAATATTATGGAACACATATAACTGAAGATTGTGACATGTATGCGTAGAAACAACACGTACAACACTCCTATGGGGAAACGAAAGGAACAAATAATATTATGGGACAAAAAAAAATTCATATAGTTTCGCCAAAGGCACAAGGGAGAAATTACATATTTCCTTAATGACCAACTTGGGGCTGATTACGTGTTTTCCTGGGAAAATCTCTCATCAATATTTTATTCGAGAAGGCTGATGCAAAATTTAACATGAAAATGTCTCTTTCTGTGTCTGCAAGGTATTTATTACCCTAGTTCTTCTTCGTTTGTTGCTATTGTGAATCACATATGGCTCTCTTAAATTGCGTATTTGTTGTGCTTACTCTTGGCTTTGCTCTGGGGGCACTAGACACGGAATGGGTTTAAAGTAGTGGGCCATAACATTGATTAACAGCAGTATACTTCCTCTGATCTTGCATAAATGACAGTTACCTTGGTCTATTGTAGTGATACAT
Organism: Dromas ardeola; assembly: GCA_013398915.1. Taxonomy (NCBI): domain Eukaryota; kingdom Metazoa; phylum Chordata; class Aves; order Charadriiformes; family Dromadidae; genus Dromas; species Dromas ardeola. The sequence goes on along the minus strand of VYZM01017376.1, from coordinate 52,858 downwards.
GTTCCCCAAAGAAAAGGAGGTTTTTGCTGCCTTGATTAATAATGTGCATCAACCATTAAAAAAAACCAACTGGTCAGAAATCATTAATGGTAATAAAAATATTATGACTCAAAAAATAAAAATCAAGATAGAATAATATCTTTTTTCACATCTCATAGGTACAACTGTAATAGGAGTTGAAACAAAAGCCTATGAATGACCTACTATTTATAGAAGTTCAACATATTTCTGTGCTGAAAAATAAAAAAGCTGCAATAATGCTGGCAAAAGTTTACCTTTCCTCTACACGTAGTTGTTTAAATAACTGAATTCTGACATGGACCACGGATTCCCTCCATCTTCCCATCTTATTCATCGACCCACAGCTTTCTTCTGCCAGCAATTAGCTGAGACCTTTCAGACATGTTTTTCAGGGATTATCTTCACTTTACATTCCAGTGGCTTTCATGAAAAGAAAGAAAAAGGAAGTGTTGAGTGGAGTGCATTGAATAGAAAAATGTTTCTTTTTGGACAGAGAATAATCACTGTGTACACACACACACACACATATATATGTACATAAACTACCACCCCCTCCTTTGTGTGTATATATTCGTGTGTGTGCATATACACATACACACATATATAGACACACTTTAATGTCAGTTCAGTTTAAGTGCACTTGGAACCACGGTGATTTTAAGAAGGGACTATTTTTGTACTAAAATAGAAATTGTCCTTAATTTCCATTGGTGAAAGATGTCCTATCAACGGGACTTTTCCCTACAGATTCCAGCAGCTGGAGACTCTAGCTACCTCCAGTTCCTTTGACTTTACCTACTGGTCCCCATCTCCTCATCTTTTCTCCTCAACTCTCATTATCTCCACTCTTCCTTCTTAAGGAAGTCACGTTTAAGATAGAATAGATACAAGGTTCTGTAACGCTTCAAATATTCTTTCGATACTATTTCACTATATTTTTGTCCTGAATGTGTTTGCCAAGGTATTCTTATGATTGCCTGACAGTTTCTGTGATCTTATACATAAATTAATAGTTTAGAGTCATTGACTGCATTGTAATTTATGTGGTACCTCAGTGTGAATGACTACATGAAGAACTTATTTACAAAGCTAGGTGCATTTTTGATCTTTACGTGGCCTGGCTTCATGTCCTACATATGTGAGGCAGCATATATTTACTTTTCCTGGAAGAGAGTATCATCGTTCTCCTATTCTCAGATTGGGTCTTCACAAGAGTGCCCGTGACACATCCAGCAGGGCTCAGCATCTGAGATTCTGCACTTTGGAAATCTGTGGCAATGATCACATTCTTAAAATAAAAATATTTTTTGTTAACCATGCAAGCTGAATGTTTGATAAAAGTCTCTCTACATGGTGTAGAACCTAATTATTCTTCTGAATGGGACACGGGTAAATCGGTATTCTTCCAGTTATTAATCTAATCTTCCTTTACGGGTTCAAAACTCTTGCTTTCTCTGTGTGTGTGTGTATGCGTGTGTGTGTGTGTGTTTGTGTTTGCACGAGGGAGAAGAGAGTTAGAGGGAAAGCATAAATCAATCACTCAGTGTCCTGTTTGTCTTAGTGACTGTAAGCGGATACTGGAAAACATTCAACAATGCAGAAACATGGTGAAATTTCCACCAAATACTGTGCTAGTTCCTTTGACTCTGGGGTCTAGAGCTGACCACTATATTTAACAGACCTTGGAAAACTTTTCTTCTATGAATGTCTCAACATTTTTTGAAACTACTTATGTTTCAGCCCTCCATAATTTCACGTGGAGATCAGAAAGTTTTGTAATATATTATTTGCTACATGAAAAGTACCTCCTGTTTGTTTTAAACCCGGTGCCTAATAATTTCTTTGGCTACACTTTGCTTCCTGGGGTATGAAAAATTATGAATTATTATTCTCCTTAAGCTCTTCATGTGGTTCTTGATTTTGTTGATTTCTGTCCGTCATCATTATTGAAGATACAAAAGTGCAGTAGATTGAAAAGGGTAGCAGTGCTTCGCTTTTGCTCATTGTGCCTTTTTTAGTTTTTACCAACATCCATTTCCGCTTCTTCACCATCACAGCACATCATACTGGGCAGGCACTTTCAAGGAACCATTCAAGATCTCAGTCTTGCATCCAGCATCCTCCCTTCTGTCCTCAACAATGACCATTCTGAGTGTAATTGGTTCTGTGGGCTAAGCTTCTTCACCGCTAATTCCCCTTCAGCCTCTTTGTGCTGGCTTCCTGCAGTACCTATAAACACTCTTACTGGCATCGACAATCTCAGTTTCCTCAAAGCTCTGTAGCATCTTTTGCATTCTTGTCCTTCTAAATCTGCTCCCCTTCGTTGATCATAGCTTCCTACTGGCAACCAATTTTCATGAATTAATGCTGTCCTACTTCTTTAGTTCGTGGTTCTTTATCGTCCTACTCAGTTACTGTCTTAGCATCCTGTGAATTTCTGCCTCTGCCTTCAAATTCATTCTAATCCTGTCAAGGGGCACTGTTAAATCCTGAGTATTTCCCTTCCATACCACAAGATCTTAGTACGTCTTGTAGAAAAGGGGCTCCTATATAAGCAATCTTATCTCCATGGATTCTATCCATAAAATTTCCCCATAATCATCTGCTTCATTTGTCCATTTTCACTTCAAAACACTTCATAGCCCTGTGCTTAGCCTACAACCCAGTCTCCCTGTAAACTACTTAGTATATGACCTCTGCACATTTCTATGAGACTATGTGATAAAACCCAATGCTATGCTACATGCACAGTACTATTAAAAATGTTTAATGCATGACTTGTCTTGATGCTTTATCTTAAGTACTGGTTCCTTATTTGCAAAAGTACACATTTTCCTAAGGCTAATAGCTTAAATGTTAATATTTACTTCTAGATTGCTTTTGTGGTGAGTCTAAGAGATACTTATAGCTAGTCATGTAGAACAAATAGCACAGTAAAGCAGCAGAAAATTCATGTGTGTATCACAAAGGCGTGTTTGTCAGTGTGCTGATGGGTAAAACAAAGTTTTTCAGCAGAAAATCAGATACACAGAGAAATATATATGTGAGGTCTTTTAGTCATAAAAATATCATCCTAGTGTGCAGAATTTAGTATGTAGTTCATAAGTAAACACAAACTTATTTTTCCCCTTGAAATGTAAAATACTGTTCAAAACCCTAAATCGCTTCCTTGGGTAACTTGGAATTTAAATGAAAGTTTTATCAAAGGGTCGGCAGAATATATTCAAAAATATCTGCCCAGAGACCTCAGGAAATTACTTCTTCCTATGGCTCTGATTAAATATTTCATGGCAGTACATGCTTATTTATTTGTACTTGCTATGTCAAGATAAAAAACTCAAACAAACCAACCCCTCTTTTTATAGTAAATATCCTTATTTTGAATACAGTCCCGTCAAAACCAGAAGACCTGACCTAGGCAGACTGCTGAGTCTGCAGGGTGAATGTTGTCTCATGCTGAAAATGAACACGCAGGAGCATTCCTCGCTGACAGCTTCTGGAGCTGGTTTGTTAATTTAACACTTGAAGAAATACATCGAAGACCACAGGCAATTTGTTGTACTGAAAGTGGCGGGAAGCACATCTGACTTTAGAGCTTCACATTGGTAGAGAATCAATGGTAGATAACACAAGTTGCTGTCTCTTCTATTTTTAAAATGAACAATATTTTCATAAGTCTGAGCCCCTTCCTTTTTCTGGAATAGATGTTGTAATATTTCTCTTCCTCACGAGCATTTTAGATTACTAGATTTCCTGTAATTAAACATTGATAAACAAAGCTGACCACAGGCCTAGGTCCATTCTGGCAGTCACTGTGTGACCATCATGGGCAGCATCCCTTTTTTCACATCCTTTTTCCACCCTTGTTTTACAGGCTGGTCTTGTCTTCTTCCTTTCCACCCACCACAACACCCCCACAACCTAGAGTGAAAAAAAAAAAAAAATACAGTATACAGTAGCTTGTTTTGTTTCTTTGGCCAACATGTTTTGCTTCGTTCATGAAACCTTTTTGTTTGCTTGGATTGGGAGGTATTCCTTCCTCAGATGTGATGTCAAAGGATATGCATCTCCAACCCTTGCTTCTAAGATGTCCTGCCTGATTCAGTCGAAATTCTTTTTCAGCATCTCAGAGAAGAAAATAGCAAGCTCATTACTATGAAGCGGCCGCTTTTTCTGCCATTCCAAGAAACTAATTTTGTATAAGCTATATCAGAGCCTCCTGGCAAAGGATCTGCTTGATAAGGCATGTATTCCAAGAAATAAATAATGATTCTTTACACTTTTTCTTTTACATCAAAAAACGTTAACAAGTTTTATTATTATTTGTTTTAAATGTCTGCTCCTTAACACTCTTCAGTCTGGAGATATTTTTTTCCATATGCCTGAGGCATAACATAGCAAAAATATTTTCATCTTGAAGAAAACTAGAAATCAAACCTTCATTCATCTGGTAGATAAAGGCCATGGTAGAATCTGTGCAAATTCCAGGAAAAAATGAGCTCAAAATGTCAAGCTTTCCTCAATTTTGTAAAAGACGCAAACCTTATTTGCACAAATACAAGTTGGGCAGAGAATGGATGGAGAGCAGCCCTGAGGAGAAGGACTTGGGGGTGTTGGTGGATGAGAAACTCAGCATGAGCCAGCAATGTGCGCTTGCAGCCCAGAAAGCCAACCGCATCCTGGGATGCATCAAAAGAACCGTGGCCAGCAGGCCGAGGGAGGTGATTCTGCCCCTCTACTCTGCGCTGGTGAGACCCCACCTGGAGTACTGCATCCAGCTTTGGAGCCCCCAGCATCAAAAAGACATGGACCTGTTGGAGCAGGTCTAGAGGAGGGCCACAAAGACGATCAGAGGGCTGGAGCACCTCTCCTACTCCTATGAAGACAGGCTGAGAGAGTTGGGGTTCTTCAGCCTGGAGAAGAGAAGGCTCCATCTGGGGAGACCTTATAGTGGCCTTCTGGTACCTGAAGGGGGCCTATAGGAAGGATGGGGAGGGACTCTTTATGAGGGAATGTAGTGATAGGACGAGGGGTAACGGTTTCAAACTGAAAGAGGGGAGATTTAGATTGGATATTAGGAAGAAATTTTTCACTATGAGGGTGATGAGGCACTGGAACGGGTTGCCCAGAGAAGCTGTGGCTGCCCCATCCCTGGAGGGGTTCAAGGCCAGGCTGGATGGGGCTTTGAGCAGCCTGGACTAGTAGGAAGTGTCCCTGCCCAGGGCAGGGAGGTCAGAACTGGATGATCTTTAAGGTGCCTTCCAACCCAAACCATTCTGTGATTCTATGATTTGTTATTTGTTATTGCTGGTTGTTGTCGTTTTTGTTATGATTATCATCCTAACATATTTGCCTCTGTGTTGTACAGCCATATGCTGAAAGAGAAACTGTTTCAAAGATCTTGAAATACATTGTCTGGTGCTAGCGACATGCTAATAATTTTATGCCTTTTTATGAAGCTACGTGAAATTACTTCTCTTCATAACTCTGCTTGTATAGGGACCAGCTCTAGCTATTTGTTAGGGTAGGTGGGATTTCCAATTACAGCTTCCCTCCGTTAACTTCCTAAATCCTCAATAAAATGCTAAGAGAAAGCAATTAATCACCCTTGCCAATTTTAACAGGAAACAATTATTGCTGGCAAATAATAAACGTTTCACATTTACAAATTTGCAGGTTTTTGGCATGTGCAGCTTCCTGGTAGTTTAAAGACGTTCTCTGCCTGCCTTTAGGTATATGAGCAAGGGGTTTCTCCAAAGTGATTGGGATTTGCAAGAATGGAGAAGTGAAGCCTGAATACTGATCTTCTACTGCTCACTATGGACTTAAATTGAGCTCTGCAGGTTCGCAAACATTGACCCATGTGATGTGACGACTGATTCAGTTGTGGGTTATAGAAATAGTATAGAAGGTGGTGAAAGGAAGATAATTTTTGCCTTTGAAACTTGTATGAATATTATTCATTTTCAGCAAACAAATTTTCTCTTCATCCAATGGAATTCGTATGCATTTCTACATTATTATCCACAAATAACAATGTCTCTTTTAACTTAAATTTTTGGGACCTTACTAATTATTTATGAAATTTTCCCTCTTTTTCAGATGACAGTTAAATGTTTTCTAAATCTTTGCAGCTGGTGATTAAAGAAAACAAATGTCATGGAATGGAATACTAAACCTCAAAACAATGATAAACAATAAAACTATGCACACTGCTATTACACACTACAAAATTAAAATAAAAATATTTATTTCTTGTCCTTCTTTATGCTCACGTTCAAAGAAGGAAAGCAATGGATTAATGGACATAAAAAGGTGAACAAGCCTTTAAAAATCAAGGCTAAGCAGAAAAAGAAAGATAATATAAAGTTGTTTTACTGAAGTTAATAAACCCCAGATTCTGAGACAAATATCCTCAAGCCATTTGTTTAAACAAGCATTAAGTTTAGCAGTACTACACCATAACATGATACTCCAAATTAAACTTTTGCATCTCAAGTGACCTTTATAGCAGTTTTACAGTTCATAAATTCTTTACAATAGTGCTCTGTGGAGTAGTTTTAATAAATCTTGATTGTGCTGTAAATGTTATAGCACATACTTGAAATGGCATTTCCAGTCCTAACAAACACAAGTGGGGAATGATTCCCCTATTCCATATGGAGAATTTTGCTTCAGTATTCATAAAATACTGAAGAATATTCCAGTAATGAGGGGGAAAATGCCACAAGTAACCCAGTCCTGCTGGAGAAGAAAAACATACCTAATAAACACATTTATCAAGGTGGACGGAAAGCATGCCAACTCCTCATATACCAATAAGAAATTCTTCTTCACTTAGCAGGGCTTCTATAGTACTCCAGGATAGCTGGACAGAGACAGGATTATGTTTTCCCCTTTCTGTTTTGTTTTAAGACTTGATTTCTTGGCAGAGTGTCAGATCCATAGAGCTGTAAACTGTGTGGTCTCTTTCATTCTCCCCGGTACAACTGGGATAAGAGCGCCTACTTAAAGTATGTCTGCTTAATCTCATTTATCTGTTTAATGTGATTCTTTTTTTTTTTCTGACAAAAGAAAATTGAATTAAATACTCTACTGAAAGCACTCTGTTAATGTGTTGAATCATCTGTTTTGATATTTTTTTTTCCAGCTGTATTTCCTCTATCCTTTAGTCCAGCTATTTATTTACTTGTTGACGCAACATCTTTTCACATATTGTAGTTACGTTTGATTAAAAAAGTCATTACCCCTGAGTGATGATTGGAAATTTGATGATGAAATTATCAAAGCTTGATGGTTTTGAGACAACCATCGGATCCTCTATCTTAACAAATTGCCTCTCTTTAAGAGCTCATTTATGAATATGCTTTCTCATTCTTGTACGTATAATTCAGTTTCTTGTTTACGTCTCTGAGAGCCTTTTCCATTGCTTATAATTCTCACAATTTTCTTTTCTTTCCTTAATCTCAGACCAACTTTTTATCCTTACTGTATTTTTCTTTTCTCCCTTTTTTCCCAGATGCGAGAAAATGAATCAACTTTGTCCCTTCTCCGTCATACAGTCTGGTAAAGGTTTCTACTCAGGTAAATGTAAGTGTTTGAAACTAAAAGTTTTCAAACTTTGCTTTCTCTCCAGATGTTGCCATTGAAAATAAGCCAAGCTTGAAAAAAAAAACCACCCCACATTTCCATGAATGTTAAATTATGAATTTTGAAGTCAGAGCGTTATGCCTTTACTCGTTTTAAGGACCTTATTCATTAAAAATGCACAAGTTAATGATGAATTAGTTAAAAGATAACTTCTGCCACGTATGTTCTGTTCTTTCCCTAAAATAAGCAAAACCTACAAGGTCTGCAAATTTGCCTCTGCTGTTCAAGGGATGCACAGTATGACTTTAAGAAAGTGTAATTACTGATCTGTTAATTTGATCATAAACAATGAACAATATATATCATGTTTTACAATGAAATAAAGATAGTATGTTGGATAGACAGATAAAATCAAACTGAAATCATAAATGTTAAGTTCTGATATAAATTATTAATACAGAAAATCCATAAGAGAATATTTATTATAAGTAGTCCTGTAAGAAAATGTATAATGTAATATTAATGAATCTGGGTTACAGACCCATTATTAGTATTAGAGACATTGTTTTTTAGCAGTAGTTAAGTGTTGATCTGCAAAGACAGTTTAATAATGAATGACAGATTCAAAAAATGGTCTATTCCTCCTGAGGATGGAAATATGTAGATCGAGGTATCTGTTTGAGCAATTTAAAAAAGGCAGAGGTTAATAGCCTCCATAATTGCCAGAACCTGTGATGAGTACTTAAAGCAAACAGTCAACTCTTGCAACATATGGTATCTACAAATTACACCATGGTATTAGGAGTGGGAGTCGATTTAGTATATTGTTTTGATGATTTTGACCATAATTATAGAATGTGATTTTTTTCCCATCTGCTTTAACACTTTATAGTTACCCTGTAAACAGATAAATGCATCTGAAAGGATTGTGAACACCAGGCGCAGAACTAGATGTTTAGCAAAGGTGATACAATCAATCTCTCCTTAATTTTTTTCGAGATGCATTTATATTTTTTTCAAGACTCTCAGGGGGAAACTTTGTTTTTGAAAATTTCTGGTGCCACATTTTTTCCCTTAGGTTATGTTGAGTAGAATTTTTAAGTGTATCATCCTTAGAATTAACTATATTAAATACGATACTGCAATAAATGCCAATGTATTGATCTTGAGCATCTGATTTATACTCTCTGAGATAAAGATTTCCTTGGATTTGGAAGTTTAGTTAGATGAAACTTTTAAACTCTTTCAACCTTTTTTATGTTTATTTAGACGACATTGTTTCTGGGAAAACTCAAGTGAGATTGGATTTCGACTGTGCTAAGAACAATAGGAAAAAGTTCTGGAAATCAATTCTGTCCTGAGACAGGCGAGGTAGAAGATAGAAGTGAACCGTGAAGAAGCAAATATTTTTGCATGAGCATGGAGTATCACTTGAGGTTTCTGTCTCATCAATGCAAAAACTAGCCAAGTAGAGATTAACTATTGCACCACTGCAGTGATCATCACCACCCCAGAACTCAGACTCTGAGATGTATAACCTTGTGCAAATCAGCAATTTCCTTTTATATCTTAATTATTGAAATTTTAACAAGCGATGCAATCCTTGTCTTTCAACACTGAGTAGTGCTGATTATGAGCTAGAGAATCTCATCAGCATGCTGATGCTTGTTCTATTTTCCCGTTTCATCCATTTGTCCTCTCCACGTGCACTTTCCCCTCCTTTCTTTCCTTTCCTGTCATCTTTTTGCTTTCGTTCTCCACAGACTCCATGTTGTGTAATCTCTCCATCCCTGCACCCTTTCAGTGAGTTGCTAGAACTGTAAGCATTGATGTGTGAGAGCTGCAAGAACTCAAATGTAGGAAACTCTGAGGCAACCATAGAGTGCTCAGAAGAATTGTCTCCTTTGCAGGAACTGAAGTGTTTATGTATTGCTACTCCCCAAACTAGAAAACTCCCAAAGTCTCAATTCTCTTTAAGCTTTTCAAGTTTAAAGTTGTTTAGATTTCCATAAAAGAAGTAGGACTGGACCACCCTTCTTGCTTAGCAAAAGTAACTTCTGTACATAAATCTGACAGACTTTGAAGCACAAGTTACTCTTCAGAGAATGTTAAATTATGGACTCAAACAAAAACAGATTCTAAATTAGGAAATGTTTCTGCTAGCTTTCAGTACATAATGCTAAATCGGAACAATTTATAAGCCTGGGGTTACATTTTTTTAGTTCATGCAATATCCTAGCTGATCATAAAAAGTGCTATATATGATATCCATCCAGAAGCCTAGCAATATTTTGAGTATGCTACGTTCTATTTTAACCTACTCAGTGGAAAAAGATATGACTGAGAGCAAGATATCTGGGATAAAACCACTGCAAAAATGACACTTTTATATGCAGAAAGGGGCCTTACTAGATTTCCTAGTAAGAAAATGTGGAGATTTTATATTCCTTTTAAGCCATATTTCTACTAAGAAATAAATTCAACTTGCAATACAAACCTTAACCTTGCAGTACAAACCTTAATACTCAGTGACAGTACCGAAAATCTGAATAATTTTCAAGAGCCATCAATAACAAGGGCAGGCCTCTGAAATACATTTCCTGACAGAAAGAAGCAAAATATTTGATTTCTTTTGAAATATCTCTTTTTAGTCAAAATGCACTGCGATTGTGTTGGAAAGTAGTGCCAGTTTCCTGTCATTTCTTTGACTGTAAATCACGCTCAAAAGGAGAGCTTGGCTAAACTGAAAATCAAATGAAAAATTCTTGCTACTTATTGTTATGAACCATTTCTAAAATAGTGTCTGAATTAGGAACACCCATTAAAATGCGTATTTGTTAATGTTAATGTTGCCAGCATTGTTCTTTGTGAATACCTTTTGTGCAGAAAAGCAGAACTCAAGTAATACAGAGTAGAGTTTTCTGTGAAAAATCATGCTGACTGAATACCACCCACAGACTGGATAACATCCAGTTAAGTCATCCTCTTCTCATTTATAACCACCACTCATAGAACACGCATTCCAAAACACATGCAAAGATTTATAGCAAAACTAGATCACCTAGAATAATATGTATTAGGTTTAAATATAAGCTATCCTGAGCCTGAGTGACAGTCTGTTTTTACTGCCTAATAATGCAGAACTTGAAATGTGCAGAGCAGCAGATTTTACCTGACTAATAATAAATAATTGTTCTATTTCATATGGAAAATGTTTTGGAACAAGTTGTTATGAACTTACTTATCTTCTTGGTAACAGAAATTGGTTTAATCTCCCATCAGCAGAGAAATAGCTCAAGGAAGAGCCATCTAAACGTTGACATAGAATTGTGCCCAAACACTGTGAAAATAGCTTTCTGAAAAATAATGACAATGCCAATAAAAGAAGAAAGAAGGGTCCAGCTCCAGTGCAGTTTTCTACTTCTTGCCTCTGTCTTGTAAAAAGGATCCAGCATCTTGACCTTCCTTAAAAGACTGTCTATTGTTTGGTTTTTTAAATAATTTTGTCTCTCGGAATCCAGGAGAGCTCTGTCATACTTAGTCTAAAATATTCCCTTGGGTTACGTCAGTGGCCTTGAGAATTCAGCTAATTCAGAGTCCTACAGAGCACAACATTTACACAAGAATACATCGTTGCCTTGAATCGAACACGTGAATGTCAAGCACTAGGTTGCGCTATTTTTGGTTCCTTCTAAATTATCTGTCAGCTCTGTGTTTCAGTGACCATTTATGTATTTCCATTGAAAGGAAATGGAGACTAGAAGCTCTGCTAACCCCAAATAAAGATTTGACGAAGGAGGATGAGGAGTCAAGATAGATTATTACATTGAATAAATTAAAAAAGATAAGATAGATGAGAAAAGAAGAAGGGGGGAAAGATAGTCTGAGTCTCTTTTACTTCTAAAAAAGTAAAGCAAAATTCAAAGCAAACCAAGAATGACTTGCGCACTACTTTTTAGAGATACTTAAATACACAGCCTACAAATATGGTAATTTGTGCAAACCACAGCTCCCGGGTCTATCAATGTTTCTCTTATGAGTAGTATTTTAGACCTCAGTGATGCGGAAGAAGGTGGTCCAGCCCTGCATACAGATCCAAACTGTTACTCAATTTATGATTTTGTTTTCCAACACATACCCTGTGACAGAACACTGATGAGAATGCATAATACTGTGTAAGGGATTAAGGAAATCTTAGTGAAGTAAAAAACAAATGAACCAACCAAACCAAAACAAACAGTAAAAAAAAAAAAAAGATAACACCGTAAAAATACAAGGCAAATAAAAATGGTGAAAGAAGCCAGTGAATTTTAAATAAATGCTTTCTGACTTCTGCTTCTCAATGGAATATGGTTAGTAGAAGCTCCTCTCATGTGAAGAATATTGTACACTGGAAATCTAGGCCCTAACTCCTACTTACCTAATTTAAACGAGGAGCTGAACACCCATGAGCAGCAACAGAGAAGTCAACTACCTGTGAGTAATTTCATTTATGTATAGATGTTTGGCTAGAGATTGAGGTTACATAACTCTCTAGGAAATCTGTCCAAGTTTGACATACATTCCAAAACACGTGCTATATCTTTCACTGCATCATAAAATTTGCAAAAGCACATTGGACCTGCACATAAATATTATATTGCTATGTTTTAACTGGGCACTCCATGTTCATTGTGACAAGAGGATAACGCAGCTTTCTGTGCATGAAAACTGTTCCCGACTCCATTTCAAGTTTCCTTTTCTCTTCTGCTGCAACAGATTTCCAAAACTAAGTTCCTCCAAGCACAGTTTCCATTCAGAGCTCCGTTTCTGGGAGCTGAGGGTAGACTTGTGCTTACCTCTCTCACAATTTTTGAGCACTGAAAAGCTAGTTGTGCTGAAAAAGCTTGCATCGTGTTAAACATGATAATGGTCTTCGAATATATAAAAGATTGCTGCAGAGAGGAAAGGGATAAACTGCTTTCCATATCTGGAATGTGTGTGACAAGAAATAAATTAAAGCAAGGCAGATTAAGGCTGAAATACCTCAGAAGACTTTCTATCTTTAAGGACCATATTGCTTTGGGAGACCGTGGAAGCACCATGACTGGATGTTAGACGGTATCTGTCAAGCATGGGCAAGGTGCACTTGATTTTGGCTTGAGGAAAGAAATGGAGTAGATAATCTCCTAGCGTTCCCGGCAGCTGTGTTTTCTATTATTCTGGGTGACTAGACATTAGAAAGAAATCATGTGTGATTTATCTGTATGTCAATGGGTACACTAGTTTCTTTCCATCTCGGGGATTAATTGTTCTAATGCAAAGTTCCCCAAACTGTATACTACAGTTAGTGAGACTTTTGCACAACTAAGAAGTTGTTAAAAACTGAAATCCAAACAAACTTCGAAGCAGCTTTCAACCAAAATATTTACAATAAAATTTTTGCAAGTTTCTTAAACACGTTAATTAAAAAATAATTTTTTTTTTTGTGGATACGTGCAATAAATCCCTCATTAACACGTCAAATTCTAGTTTATGTTTCCCTTCAGATTTAAAAAACCCTAATGTTAATTATTTATGGAACACTACCATCACTGTAGATAACAATGTCTGAAGAGACTGGTGATAACAGACGTGTACAAGTACAGTAAAATAGTATAGCTCATTTGTGACAGATTGGACAAGCATGTTGACTTGAGATGGGATGAGAATAGGATGTGCTATTTTTCTAAAGAGGATTGTATAACAATTTCTCTCCTTTTGTAACGTTTTATGATTTTTAAAAGCCTTTGAGTCCTTTTATTCTTATACAAGAAAGATCATTTTCTTGTTGATCATTTGTAGAGCTAGCATAACATCAGAGCTCCTAGGAAAGCAACTACATTTAACTGGATAATTAATTTGCAAAAGGGAGGATCTGGTCCAACAAGCAAATTAAACAAAGAGGGAAACCTAAGTAATTCAGGAAGGGAGGGAAGGAGGGAAATGAGTGATAATTCAAATTTGCAAGGCAAATTCATGGCAGGTGACAACTGAAGGTCACAGTAACCTTGCAGAATATTACATGTACACATTTATATTAACAGAGTATTGTTCTTGCAATGTTTGCCTAGTGTGAGAGACTCCAAAACAGTGGGACTGTTCCACTTTTCTGAAAAATGGTTTCATGAACAATTCAAGGCAAACCCAAACTTGGTTCTTCTTTGTAGTGTTGGGTTACCAACACAAATTTCCTTTTGTCCGAATTCTGATCTTCACTTCTTTATTTTTATCTTCTAGACTTGAGTATCTGGTACAAAATCAGTCTTTTATGATTGTTAATTTATTCCTAAATCCCAGAATTAAGAAAATACGATGCTGAATTGCATTGATCATAACAGTAATTGTCACACTTACCGAAAGAAAGTGTAGCTCTGAAGAAACTTGCATTTTCCAACAAGGAAAACTCCTGGGAGGTTGCAGTTGGCTTGAGAGATGCCGGGATTGTACCATTTCTGTTGCTTATTCATATAAGAGGAAGAAGGTATTAATACCTGTGAGATGCTCGCACTGATACAGAGTCATAGGTTGTAGGAACTAGAGGCATCGATTTTACCTTGCAAGCTGAATCTCTCACTACTTAAAATCTTAAGATCCAGAGCCACGGAATGGCTTGATTTGTGACAAAAGAGTCTTATTCTGAAGATTTGTCAGGGTCTTATGAATTTAATCTTCTACCAAAGAGTAGGGCTAAAAATCCTGTTACTTGAAGTAATTATGGGGCTTGAAAGGTGACACATTTTATGTGATTTATTATTTTCCTCTAATTTCTAATACATGTAAACAGTGCGTAAAAAATAAAATAATGTGAAATAAAAAATTTAAAATTTTCAGTTTGACAGTATTATTATTTTTTTGCCACTGGAAAAAATAAAGGGTTAATTTAATATTTAGAATGCATTAATTTATTTATAGCAACAAGACTATGTAAAAGTGATGTAATTCAAATTTGAGCCAGTAAAATCTTTCTGGCTAAAAGTAATAACAATTTTAAAATATTTCCAGTGCTGCTTATTCTTATTTGGGCTAGAAGAACAACTCATGTTCTGAAGGAAGGCCTCCCAGATGTTGAAAACAATTTCAAAAAAAGACAAAGCAACTATGTATTTCTGATATTTACAGAATATCAGAAGAATGTTCTAGAAAAAGTGAACTATGTGTTTTGAATTGACTCTTTTCCTCCTTTGGGAATGCGGACACCAACAGAGATGTATAAGCAGAAGCTTCGGAGGGAAGTCCTTTAGGACGGTAGCATGGGGAAGGCAACTCTCACACAACAAGCTTTGAAACCAGCGGCACGTAGACACTGATTTGTTTCTGAGCATAACCTAAGGGGTTTTTTTTTAGCAGATGACAGGTATCCTTTTCCCGTTGTCACTGCGTTAAACTAATCGCTTCACTCTCTCCTGCAGTACAGATTTATGGCTTTGTGCCTGGCACTCTATGTATCAAACATAACTGTCCTTGGCTCTGAAAAATAGAGCACCGCTGCAGCAGCATGCTGGAGAAAGCAGACCTGCTTATTTGAGGAACTGCAAGGGATAATTATTTCTTTATCTTGCTGCGTATTTCTGAAGAGCAATGTAATGCTTCCCTTTGAGAGACAAAAGATCAGCTCAGTGTTCAGCCTGCGCCAGGCTCAGCCTGAGCTGGTTAGAGGTAGAGGAGAATTAGTAGGGGAAGAGGACTCCATGCACTGCATTTGCACTGGTTGCACATTGTTGGAGCGCAAAAAAAAAAGTTGTACTGAGCAATTAATAGCTAGCTGGTAATCCTCATCCAGCAGGGACTGTCTTGGGGCTGTCTAACAGGCAGAAGTGTAAATATGGGGTTTCAGAAGACTTCTGAAACCAACTGAAGGAGCTGGGGGTGTTCAGCCTGGAGAAAAGGAGGCTGAGGGGAGACCTCATCGCTCCCTACAGCTGCCTGAAAGGAGGGGGTAGTGAGGGGGATGTCGGTCTCTTCTCCCAAGTAACAAGCAATAGGACAAGAGGAAATGGCCTCAAGCTGCACCAGGGGAAGTTTAGACTGGATATTAGGAAAAGTTTTTACACTGAAAGGGTTATCAAGCATCGGAACAGGCTGCCCAGGGAAGTGGTTGAGGCACCAGCCCTGGAGGTATTTAAAAGACGGGTAGACATAGTGCTTAAAGATACAGTTTAGTGATGGTTTTTGTCAGGGTTAGGCTCATGGTTGGACGAAATGATCTGAAAGGTCCCTTCCAACCTAGGCAATCCTATGATTCTATGATTCTAAGATTCATTTCTACAACCTGTCATGCAGCAAAGGGAATTCTGCACTAAATGTCTTCCAGACTCAAAATTTTCCTTGCATAAACTATTGGCTATTTTCCTTGCATAAACTTGCCCTAACTTTTGCATGCTCAATTTTAAGTATTTTTTTTTTTGTCTATATGTAGTAACTTTTAATCCTATACAAAAATACAGCCTTAAATTATTATTCTCGTTTTTATCCAGAGAGAATGATGAGAAAAATAAATCAATGTCTGATAATGTGCTATAAATCTTGGGGGATTTCTGGTGGGTTTAAGAGTGTCCTTGTAAAATAATGCTCTGATTGCACCGAGAAATGTCAGCCTGGGCAAATTATCTGAATAAAAGTGGCTGATAGATGTTATGATAGTTATTCTTGAGGTCACCTTGAAAGCTGCGCTAAGAACAGGCCACAGTCCCAGTCTCGCACTAAAAACCAAAAAGAGCAGAGATTAAAAAAAACATCGCTTCCTTCTGTTTCTTCTTCTTGTTTTTTAAAGGAAGGCACTGAAGGCTGGATTTTTACTGCAACACGCACTATAAGATATTGATAAATTATACTTTTCCAGTGTAACCACAGGCCTGTCAGTCGGACAGAATTGCTGCTTCTGGCAGTATGGTAAAAACAGTAGGGCTCTGTAAAGTACTTGCAATTTGCAAAATAAAAGGTATCAGAACAAGATATTAATAAGTGTGAAAGGGGATGGACAGTAACACAATGGCTGTTGGTGTTAGACGAACGCAGGCAACTTATCATGAAGGTCAGCGATGCAAACTTCCTGTGCCCCAGCTGCATGGTGAGGAGGGATCAGGGCTGCTCTCTCCACTCCTCTGCAGCTCCTCTCCTGCTGGGGATTTATCCAAACCTGTTTTTCCAAACCGCTAAGTATATAGCTGATGGGGGAAAAAAAAAATCCTTAGTGTTTCTACTCAAGTATCATTATCAAGTCAGAGCCTCTTTCACTAATCTTAAAAAATCCTGCCAACGGAGATGAAATCTTCCTCCTTCCTACCATTTTCCCTGGCAAATATGCTGTTTGAAGTAATTTCACAGCAAATCTGAGCGCTTGCTTTGTACATCAGATTCTTCAGTCAGATAAGAAATTACGGAGTGATTTTAACAAATATTTTTACACTTTTCAGTAAGAAGATATATAAAACCCCCTTGTTTTCCTCTGTTCTGACCATGAATAGATATACCTTTTTTTATACAGCCATATAAAGAAAACAGGAATATGTTTTACATGTAACCATTGTAGTGCTATACTATGCATGTAAGAAGAGGGAGGTTTACATGGTTCTTGCTTCTTCTCCCCAGTTTTATTGTTTCCATCAAGCACTGAAGAGTGAAGATAAAGCAGTGCAAAAAAAAGACGGCAAGTGCTACAAAAGAAAATCTGTACAAAGGATACTTATGGTACTCACAGGAAAAGAAAGAGAGTACTAGATGTGCCCAAAATAAGTTCTAGCCCACCCTAGGACACTGAGATAGGATCGACCATCAGCACCAGTTATTTATAACCCATGTTTTACCAAAACAAAACCCGTCAACAACAAATATCAAAACCCTTTTGGGGGTTTCTGTCCTGGAGATGGTTTGGTTTGTTTTTTTTCCCTAGAATCCAAATTAAAGATATTTTTATACATTGGAAAAATATACTTATTTGCTCTCTGGCTCTGTCTGTTCACTAAACAATCATCTGTTATATACCTAATTATGTATCCTCTCCCCATTTCTATACTACCTAAACTTTTTGTTTCATCTTTACTCACAAATCACACCTTCCAAGCCATTTACTAACTTTACCTGAGTTTGGTTACAGCTTTATGCCACCGTATTCTACCTGATGCAGCACCAGTCCATTTCTCCTTTGTCCACAAAGCCAGGTACCCTGCCTAACAGAATCAAATTAATATGATATGATCAGCTCTTAGGAAATCCAAAAAGCTGTTAGCATCTAAACTTCTAGATACTTTCAAATTCAAAAATTCATTTGAGAAAATGAACAATATGTACATTCATGGGAATACTTGTGGGAATGTAAAATAAATACTTTAACAATACTATAGTTTCCCATTGTTTTTTTTGGTTTGGTTGTGGTTTTTTTTTGTTGTGTTTGGATTTTTTTTTTTGTTTCTTTGTTTTTTTAATGTTAGGTTTGCTTTCCCAGGGATATTTTAGACATTACAGAGAAGTTTTAGAGGATAATTATGGCGAGTCAAAGGTCAGGAATTGATCAAGGTTATACCTTATACAGTTATTTTTCTTTACTGAAGTATCACTTATTTTAATATTTTTAAATGTTCTCTCCTCTGGTGTATTCATTAGTTCCTGGAAAAAATTAAATTTATTAAATATTTGAATCCAGAGAACTTTCACAGGTACCTTTTTTTGTTTCTTTGTTTTCAGAAAGACTAGAGCACAGACACTGTTGAATACTTCAATCTTTTTTGAGTCCTTCCTAATTTTCTCTCTTTTACTGTTAAGCACCAAGCCTATGTTTTGATTTTCTCTTTCTTAGTTTAGGGAACCTTATCTTGTTTCCTTTTATGTTCCTGTACTTTTCTGATCTTATCCCTAAGGGGCTTGAGCTGTTCCTTTATATTCACGTTTAGACCTGTAATCTTTCCAGTTTTTGTTTGATTCTTTTTGAATGTTTAGGTCACTGGAGAAATTCTGATGCCTCCACAATAGTTTCTTACTATTCTGCCATTCCTTGCTTCACTTCTGTATAGCTTCTCACTATGCATTAAATATCTTCTCTTTCAGTAGCTCCCAGCAGCGCTTCACTCCTTTCCCCTTTAAACTTTTTCCCTTCCCAGTAGACCACCTCCTGTACTCCTGGAACTGGTAAAGTCTGCCTTCCCCCTCAGCCATCACTCTCCTGCTCTTCTACCTTCATATTAATATTACTTCCCATAGCTTTTCTGTAATCTTCACAGTTTCAGTTGCTGACTGTAGCTTTTGTTTATGTGTTCTATCATTTTTTTCAGTTGACACAAGATCTAAAACAGGAGCTTCCTTTACTCTCCAAAACAAAAGCTGCCCCCAAAATATTCCGTGCACTAACTGTGTCATACTCCTTTACTCTTTAGCTATCTCCGAACATTTATAATCTTTTTTTTTTACAAAGGCTTTAATTTTAGGAATACTGAATTCTTCCTCCAAAAAATACCTAACCATCTTGTCCTCTGGCCTATGTGGGACATGTAAATTCAGCTCAGCATTTGTTTTCCTTTTCTATCATTAAACAGGAAATCTAAAAAACCTCTCTCCTTTCCATGAACTTATGACAAAGTACATCTTTGATATGAGGTACACCTTTCTCTCTTGTTCTCACACCTGCCATTCCTAAGGAGGCTGCGTCTCTGTAACAGTAATATACCCTTGTGCTTTAGCTCACCAGCTTCCTAGGATGCCATTTTCATAGAATCATAGAATCATCGAATGTTTTGTGTTGGCAGGGACCTTTAAGGCCATCTAGTCCAACCCCCCTGCAGTAAGCAGGGACATCTTTAACGAGATCAGATTGTTCAGAGCCTCATCAAGCCTGGCCTTGAAAAAAAACTTTCATTAGGTTTTGGGAATACTTTAGCAAAGTAGTTCTTCCTTCACACTTCCATATTGGGGGAGCTGTGTAACAACACCCCAAAGGTTGGTCTCCTACTTGACCCTCTCATGACTGTATTGCAGGTGATTCTCTTCTGACTAAATTTAGATAGAAGAGTAGGCTTTTGGGTTTGTTTTTTTCTCTCCCTTTACCTCTGAGATTTTGTCACTGATCCTAATTAAGTCTATTTTAAAATCTCCTTCCCTCTGTGCACTCGAAGATGTCCTTCCTCTTCCTTTTCACTCGGACCTCAAATCTCTTTTGCTGCCTCCTTTGTGTAATGCCACGCCAGACGTCATGACACCTATCTGAAGTCCTTAGTCTTCTGAAACATTCATCTTGGAGTCATCTGTCTCCATCTGCCTCTACGATCTTTACCACACTGTGCTGCTATCTATCCTTCCACCACTGTGCTGGCAGATGCCCGCAGTCCCTTTCATACTCCAAGGTATTCAATATAGCACTATCATTAGCTCATGTAAATAGTGATACTTTGCTTATCTGTACAAAATAGCCCTTATTGTGGGTACAAGCAGGAGCAGGTTCCTGAAATGATGTGTTGTCTGCACTTTAAGGTGGCCAAGGTCAGGACCTTCAACAAGACCTTTAGATAATGATTTTTCTTTGTAAATGATCTTAGGTACCAGTACAGGGAAGAAGTGATCTAGGGCTGGTGTTCCTATTTTAGCCTGTTCCACATGTGAGCACTTTTTCTTTCAAGAGGAGGTAATAATAGAAAACTAAGAATAGAATGAGTCAGAACAGAATTAAAATATAACCTTGACTTTCTTGCCTCTTAGCCCCTCAGGAAATCACATGCTGATTGTACAGATTGCTTAGTATTTTCTACATTCCTTTATTTTTGAGGCGTTTTGGGGAAGCAGGAGTCATTATGTCTCTGCTGTGGTAGGGATAGGCAGCTGACTCCCACCCTGGAAGCACTGGAATAAGTAGAAACCCAGGAGAGAAAATACCTCTGGGGCAGGGTAATTATATGATTTGTAATATGCCTTCCTCTTCAGTCTATATTCAATTTCTCTTATCGCCGTATTTAGCCATTGGTCTCCTCTAGTGATGTACTAGACGCAATACGCCAGGCAAATGTGGGCCAAAAAAAGCATATTTTTAAAATGCATAAACACGCAGCTGTACAACTTCAGCAGTTTCCTGTGGTTTTTCACAGAGTACGCCACATCAATGCATTTTGAGTGGTAAAGAATAAGAGTTTCTCTTGTTGCTAATGTATAGTGCCATATTTTATTAGGTATTGTGTTTGGCAATGTTTACATTGCTGTGGTTATGTGTTATACAGACTCTTACAGTTGTGTCAGCAAACTCAGTGCTTTCAATTTCGTAAACTCCATTTTCTTCAGATGTATAACCCAATCACAAGAATTTGCTCCAGGCTAAATATTCTCTTATATTCCTAACACCAAACACTTTTATTTGTTTTAATTAAAATAAGACATCCACTTAGCTTTTGAATGTTTTTCTATTAACTATACCAAACTAGAGCTAAAGTACGCTTGCTTTGTTTGAAGCTTTTGTAATTTTCCCCAGGTCAGTGAAAAAGGCAAAACAAAACAAAACAAAGGATTCAAATGAGTCATTTAAAAAATAAACAGATATTGAAACATTTGACATTATTTCCATATTTATCGTGCATTATCTCTTGCTAATTGGACTCTTCAACTATTCTACATCGAGAGCGGTCTTTTTAGCATATAACCATACTGCTGTTCATGTTAACCGTGACGGTATAATTTGAGCCATGCAGGAACCAACCTTTCTAGGGCATTTCAGAACTTGTCACGGCTGCCTAAAAGTGCATTGAGCAGTTTAAGGTGAGTATATTCCTGAGTTAGACCCTGGAAACATCCATTCAGACTGAGACCCCACGCTTTAGTCACACACTTAAGACTCCTCCAAGAGAGAGCGCTGACTGTGTGATTTATTCCTAATTATCTAGTGCCATGACAGTGGCAGAGCAATCACCGTGAGCCGTATCTAGGGTAGGATTTGCCTCTGTTTCTTGCCCTGGGTATTACCTGCTTACAGAGAAACCTGCTGCTCCCTGAGAATGGCAGTATCTGGTTCCTAATTGCCAGTAATTCCTTAGCTCCTTGTGCTTGTTTCAATCCGGATGCAGTCAACATTAACGCCACTGTTAGAAGTATTGTAAAATCTCCACTATAATTCCTCTTTAATTAGCATCCTATTATCTTAAATTGCTTCAACAATTTTATTATTATTTTTTTTTCCCCTAAAGCTCCTCCATTCTTTCAGTAATACCCTTTTTTGTAAAACTGCCTGAGTATTTCACCACCGGCTGGTGCTGCTACAGTTTTTCACTTTGTCTTTTAATAGCTCATTCAAAAGGAGAGAAAAGCACAGTGGGCTCTTGGTAGAGTGCAGTGGTGTCAGTGTTAGTGTTCTCAGGGGTTTTCCTTTCTCTGGAGCATAATGGTTGAACTAAGTCTTGTGGTGAAGAGCAAACCTGCTGGGTTAATGGCAATAAACTTGCAAACAGCGAGAGACTTGTTCACTCAAGTTCAACGTGTGAATAGCTCTGTGCAGCTCTAATTAGGCCCCTAGTTCTG
Source organism: Dromas ardeola (assembly GCA_013398915.1). Classification (NCBI taxonomy): domain Eukaryota; kingdom Metazoa; phylum Chordata; class Aves; order Charadriiformes; family Dromadidae; genus Dromas; species Dromas ardeola. The sequence continues at coordinate 30,745 of VYZM01017376.1, read as the reverse complement.
AATAGGTAATTAAATAGCGGGTTGGTTATCCAAGTGAAGGGATTAAGGTGAAAATATACCATTCACATTTATAGGAAAATACGAAGTTCTGCATTTCTGTTGTCTGACTAGCATTACGATGTACTCCACCTGGAATACCTTGAAATGTCTCGGTGTGAGACAGAAAGAGGTGCAGCCGAAATGTAACACACTGCCTGCAACGAGCCTGCATTCAGCCAGTGAATCAGCTCAGCTGACATTCTCTCTTTGAGAAAGATATTCCTCAGCCTTTGGAAAAATAAGCATTATTGTGTATCAATAAAAATAAAAACAGTGCCATCATTTCAACGGGTGGATTGGCTGTTTTGACACCTCTCCCTCACTCCCCCACCCTCAGTTATTTCACGGATGGCTGAGTGCGAACTGCAATGTGGGACATACATATTTGCGCTTTAAGGGCTGTTTCTCAGATGGATGGGTATGTTTAATTTTAGTAATCTAATCACCTAAACCAGATACCTTGGACTCACATATTTTATGAGGTTTTAAAACCTGCGAAATACCTTTGGCTAAACCTGCCAATTTCTTTGAAGTTTCACTGCTTCCCAGAGCTAAACCCCAGTTCATTTTTTTCCTCTTCACATTAATATTTCAGCATTTTAAAGTGTTTAAAGATCTTCTTAGGCATTTCATTTGTATTGCTGCTTTCCGACGATGCTCATATTGATGTAGCAATGTAGTTTAGACAAGCACTGCAGAATGTAAGGTTGGGGATGTCCAGAAAAATATCAAACTGGAGGATCACTTTGGAAATTTTAAAAGTACGTGGTAGCAGATATTTCTTATTATCCTCCAAAGCAATGCCCTTTTGTTTAGAGGACACAAAGCTATACGCCCTCTCTGCCAGAATTAAGGTTAATTGATTGTCCTGGGTTTGCTGAAATTTAGGAAGGAGAATGAAGCTTCGTAAGTGCCAAGAAGTGATTGGTAAGGACAGAGGAAAACCTGAAACAGTTCAATGCCTCAGGCTGTACATTCTCCCAGACATGCTGATGTGCCCTTACTTCTACTCGTCCCACTTGTCCGTATGAAAAGCAAACATTATGTTTCTACAGAGCCTTCCAGCCATTTTCTTCCATTCACAGAAAACAATTCAATTACAGTAAATTTCACGGGTTTTTTCCTTCTACACCAGCACATAGGCTAGATGAGGCAGTGCATAACTATTTGCCCAAGTTTTCAAAATCTAGACTTCATTAATTTCAAGAACAGAAAGGGTTATGATAACCTAACCTGACTTTTTTTTCACCGCACCGGTAATCTCATTTCCAATTTCATCCAATAATTCACGGTAAAGGGTGACTGACAGAGTAAAAAGTCCCCTACTGAAATCATGATTGCCTACCTCCTAATCCCTCGCAACTTCTTTCTACCACCAGTCTCAACAATTTATAAATGTCATGGTGACAATGGCAATACATACTGCATATAAACCATTTATCATGCCCTTATGAACCATGGCTTAGGAATCACTAATATTTTTCAAGACCTGCACTGTTAAAACCTGAAATACCTTATATGTTTTCTGTTCAGATTTATTTATTAAAAATGAGGAATTTGGTGCTTTTAGTTTCAGAAATAGAAGATTACACAATGACAAAATAAAGACAGCTTATTTAGAGGCACTTCCGTGAAAAGTAAAAGCGGCTGGTAATGCAGTATCCTGAAGTAAATAGTATCCTGAAAGTCTTTGTGGTACTACAAGTTCACTGGGTGTCAGTCTGAATTAGAGGAAAGTCCAAAATATCAGAACAAAGAGAACAATATATTTTTGTACATTTTAATGACAAATAAAAGAAATTTATTTTAGAAGTCACCTTTAAAAAATATTAAGGCCTACCTGGAAGACTATAGCACCAAAGAAAAGTGAAACAGAAATAGAAAAGATCGTATGAATAAAATTATTCATCTTGATGTTCACAGACACCATGATTTGTCATCTTTGCTACTGTATTTCTTCATTATTGGGAGATAATCTTTGGGGACTTTTTAGTGGAACCTGCCATATGAGCTCCCTTTATGAGTTTCATACCAAATTAGTAGTGAAACTTTTATTTTGCCACGTAAATATACGATTTAATATTCCACATAACAACACAATAATTGGATATGGTTTTCGAAGATTTCTGTACATATTCTACTATAAGTTGAGATAAATTAACAGATATATTCAATAATACATGCACTTTGTGAACATGCGTCCATGTAAGCATTAAGTATAGATTTTTTTTCTGTATGATTAAAAAAGTAATGAAGTTTGTGATTTTATTTAAATTCTGTAGGAGAGAAATTATACTATAATTCTTATCCTCTTTTGTGAGCTGATCATGTCAAACTTCAAGATCAAATGATTTTATTCCTGCAACTAATTGTTTCTAATGAACCACAGTTACTCATGATTTCATTATTTCATAGCACGCATTTTGCTAAAATGTTTATTTCATCAATCACATGCCACATAATTAATCAAATGTAATGGACCAACTTAATTCTGATTTAATTCCTTCGAAACAGAAGGTATTACATGAAGAATGATCTTTTAATATAGGCTGGAACGGCACCTCCTGGCTCTTGACCATAGTTTGGTACCGTTCATATCTTAGTTGTTCATCAAGAGCGGTGTTTTGGGTGTCTAAGGCCAGGTGCTGGAAGGATCCAGTGTGTGTGCGTGTGTAGGTCTGAGTACCAGCAGCTGGAGGGAGGCTGCATCCTCCGGGACTCAGGTGTCCAGGTACCTACAACTGGGAAGACTGGGGACCCAGGGGCCAGCGTAGATTGAGTGTCTAAGGTCAGTTACTGGAGGGATCCATACTGTATATGTGTATATTTATGTATATACTTCCCACTAACGGGCTTTCATCCTCATCAGCCAGAGAATTTAAATTTGATGAGGCCACTGGTGCTGTTTGGGCGAGTGCTGAGTGTGTCTGTCTGTGGCGACCTGTGTGTCTGGCTGCGCACGTACATGTCTTTTTACAACTGGGCTTGATGATCTTATAGGTCTTTTCCAACCTAAATTGTTCTATGTGCGCACACATGTGTGTGAGTGCCTCTGTTGGGAATACCTGCTCAGCCTTGCTACTTGCTGGACCTGAGGAGATGGGCCCGTGGCAGCCCCACCTCTGCTGGGCTATTGGCTTTGGCAACTCCTAACAAATAGGATTTATTTTTGAGGGAAAATAATAGAACTTTCTCTCCTCTTTCTGCTTAATACCTTCCACAATTCCATGTTCTTAGTCTAGCGACTTTTGTACCAGCTATTGTCTTCAGCTGAATAGTATCCTCTGTAGTTCTTTGCAGAAAACCAGAGGGAATAACTTTATGTATGTGGCACTCAAATCAAGTGTTAGGTTAATCAGGGGTAGATGTTGTGCTAGGTCTACTAAATAAGACTATGACCTTCATTTCACCTATTCCAGATTTAACTTAGAATAAATGAATGTTCCTCTTTGCAGTAATTCTGTCCTGAGCCCCAACTAGTTAACTTCAATGGATGCCTTTGAGAGAATGGTTTAATCTAAAGACTCAAAAGAGTAATGGAGACAATTTCTGTATGTTGTCTATTTTTAATGTGGCTCCAGTGCACTAGTTACCCAAGAACAACTGAGCTTCTTCAGGTATTTCAGGAGTTAACCACATTACTAAATAAGGATTATAGATCTATGCTGTATTCTTACCTGGAAGGCAAAGCTGAATGAAATATGGATTTCTTAACAATGAAAAGGATGGGGGTGGTGTAGTTTAGTTGTTTCCTATTAAATACTGGAAACAAAGACAAGCAAGCATCCCTGAATTGTTTCTTCTGTTTCTGTTTAAGACTAATCACACAGAGGACACGTTCCCCCCATCCCCCACCTTACTTAAAATACACATCACCAAATCAGACAAATTCAGGCTTTGTGGGTCAGCAGGGGATAACTGAACCCCTACAGTTTAGAAGTGCTCTTGTGTCCATTTGCTTTGGGCTCGACTCCATTTCCAAATTCAATTTTTCCCCATTTAAAAAAACCAACAACTTGGATTACAAGATAGCCATATAATTTGAAAATACTTGTGATGGATGCTAAATGGAATCTGATTAAATATGAAGAACATGAGTTCAGCTGAGGAGCAGTAATAGTGAAGAGACTAAAGTGGCAACCCAGGAGACATAAACTAAAAACCGTGGTGTGTACCTGCAAGCCTGGACACCATGGTGAGATGAGAACTGCCGAAGAAAAGCTTTTAAATATGTGAGACAATGCCCTGAGTATGTCTGAGTAAAATAATAACCAAAACAATGCAGGCACATGCTCCTCCATACCTAGCACTTCTCTCTCTCTTCTCTGCCCTCTTCAGCACAGTTTATCTACCTGCTCTTCCTGAGGGTCTTTGTCTTTCCTCTCTGTTCCTTTATATTATATCCTAATAATTCCATACTTTCTCCTTTTCACTCTTCAAGTGCAATTTTTTAAACTGTTGTTTCTAATACTGTCTTTGTAATTCCACTGAAGAAAAGGAAAATTAATATCTAAGAGTAGCTGCACACTTATATACAGATATTGCTGATCCATGAAAAGGGTAAACAAACAACTTTTTTACTGGTTTGCACAAAGTTTTTAGTATAGTTACAGTCAAGGTTTGTTATTAGCACATTCTGAACATTTTGCACATACACGGTTGTATTTATTTCTTCGATATTAAAAGTTAACCAGAAAAACAATCTATGTCAAAGTAGACGGATGCATAACAGGGAAAATCGTTACTAGAATTACAGAATAAGTCACTTTCAGAGCTGTTTTATCATCCTTATGGACTGGATTTTTTCTACTTCATCTCTCAGAGAGGAGAAGAAGGTAATGCACATTCCTATTTTATATAGCCTGCTGAAAAGATCTGAGCCAATTGCTTTATTTTGTTGTTTTCCAGTCGGGAAATATCAACCCCAATTTGTTGAATTTTTGTTAGAATATCTGAGCATGCTATTATGTATACAATGTTCTGGATCTAATGAGGCTCACTCAGTGCTTTAGAGAGCAATTATTCACTCCTTGATTGGCACATAACTGTCTTGAGTTGAAAATCTGAAGCATCATTAGATGATTTCCCAAAATTATGCACTTAAATTTAGCACTGCTGTGGTTCTTCCGTGCCACATGAGTAATTTCTGTATGTGCCGATAAGCGTTTTGGATACACTTATCCAAACGATGTAGGCTACCTCTAGGCTCCTGTGATATGGAACAGCCTCATCCCTGGTAAGTGCCAGCAGAACTATTCCTTTGCTGCTTCTCCACCTCTTCTGTGCTTCTTCACAGGGACTAGCTTTCACTGTAATTGACACAACTCCTTTTTTGCAAGAGAGCCTCGGATGCAGACTCTTTGCCTCTGAAGAACTCCACAAAATCAAATATTAGCCTCATGGGAAAAACCCATCAAGCCCTCCCTGCTAGCCAGTAATGAATGCCAGAGCACAACTTCCTATCTCACAAATGGCATGACAAATGCGTAGCACTGGGCAGATCACTTCGATGACCACCTTTGCCATTCAAAAACTATCGTTAAGAGAGACAGATTGATCACTTTTACTCATACTCTAACATTGTACTGCTAGATTGCATTTCTTAGCTTTAATCGTTAAGGAAGAGCTTATGGAATGATCAAGCCAGTTACAGAAGCCAAGTAAAAGGTTTCAAGTACGATGACAAAAGTGTCCTTTATCAGCATTCAAGGATGACTTTTACCTGAAAGTTTACACCACTAGTTTCTGGTAGTCTTCAAGCCCACCATGGTGAGCCAGGTGAGACAAAAACAAAGCATGAGATCACTCAGAAAAGAGAGTGAGAACATTGCTTTTGGTCTACTATAAAGAACCCATCCAAAGACATTGCTCGTCAGGATCCCAGAGTTAAACTGCAGAAGTTATTGACATAATTCATATAAAAAACCCCATGCTAGTATAGTATCATTCTTACTGGTACTGATCAGAAATCCTATCCAGAAAGAACTAGGCTCTGTTATTTATTTCCTCAGTAGTCAACAGTCAGAGAAAAGACTTATGTTTTCCCACAGAAGCGATGCTCTTAACAAAAAAGATAAATATTGCTAGACAACCTCTATAATGTGAAGCCATACCATGAAAAGATTGCGTGGCCCTAATTTAGATTGATTAAAGGAACATAATGGACAAAGTATGTTAATAGCCCAGGGGAAATCTAACAGTGGCTGGAGGGTCTGCATGTTGATCTTAATCTACCTAAGATTAAAACATTTTCTTTTTTTTTACCAGTGATTGTGCATTCTAAACTCCTGACAGTTTTACAGAATTCTTTCTTTTGTTGCCTAGTGATCTATAATATCTTGTCATTTTTTACCACCTTCTCTAAGGATTTGAAGAATTCCACTCAGATCATTGTAATCCTCCCCACCCCTTTCTTTTGATACCCTGCTCAGCATTATTGCCTTTGAATCATTTCACTGGAGAACAGAGCAGCAGAATCTCTCTTGATGTGATGGACACCTTGTACTTACTCTGGACTTCTCCTAAAAATAATTTTCAGCCTCGGGTTCACAATAAATATCCTTGCTGCTGGAAGATAAATTACACTTCTGTTCTTTGGATCAGTGTAGTGGTCAGCTCAATGTCTCCTCCTGACAAAAATAAAATTCTTCTTGGTGTTGCTAAAGTTATGTTCTCTGCTAGTCCTTCCTCTTTCTCACTGTAGACATTTCTGTCGTTCATTTTGTTTCCAATTATCTCTAACTTACAATCACTGATCTGATGCTCTGTCTCACCATGTCCTTTTTTCTTTCTTTTCTCAGGGTCCTGATGGCACCACCATCCCTCAATAGCCCTGACCAGACTCCCTGGGGCCACAAACTGCCCATGGCCCTGAACCACATTTCAGCCCAGCCTGGGGCCCTCAGTCCCTGCCCCAGAGATGCCATAGAAGCATTGGTCTCCATCCCTGTCTCTATCTGCCTCCTGGACTAACCTCTGTTCTGCACCGTGGGCAGCTTGTCTCCTGGATGGACCACTTTCAATGTATATCGTAGCTTGCCTTCAGCCCTGCCTTTTCCCACCACCCCCCCCATCCACTTTTGTGCCTGATCTTGCTCCCTTGGTGGATCTTGGCCACCTTTAGCAAATATCATTGACAGAGGTGACCAAAACAAGGGGAAAATGAAATGGTTTGCTTTCAGCAAGAGCTTAGGGGATGCCATCTTCACTGCCTTTTTTTCGTAAGTGTTTATAAGACCATTTATGCTTCCATAATGATCTTTTCTTAAGAAAAGAAAGAACTATTTACTTACCTACCAACTCCCTCCTTTGCTGATCTTAGGTGGCCTTGAACCACTAGGTTTATACCTGTATAGGTTTGTCTGGCTGTTTTTAGGGGTCAGTAGTAATATGTTCAGCAGGAGTCATTAAGCTTGAATGCCCACCCACCTGCGATAGCTCTGACCTCATTGTTACATAGCCCCCCCATTTAGACTCCATTAATTTAGGCAAGTATGTTCATTATTTATTGTAGTTCTGACAAGACCAACCAAAGCTTACTCTTTCCCTCAAATGCTGAAGTCCTTTTTATTTGACACTTGCTGTGAATTCTCCACTAGTTAGTTATAATTAAGCTCTTTGTCATAAAGGATGTCATTTACAGCCGTGTTTTCATGCATTTTCTTAGCCATTTCTTTGCTCTCTAAAGAATGATAAAGTGTTTTTATTGTTGTTTTTAACAGAATTAATTTTGTTGTCCATATTTTCAGGACTTTATCATCTCATGGAGTTTAGAAATAATGTCGAGCCTAGGGGGAGGCAGTACAAATTATTAAAGCTCCAATACACATATGATTAAAAAGAGTTTTTCCGTCATGTAAGTATATATTTGTGCAATAAGAGAAACAAACACCAAAACCTGCCATTCAAGGAAAGGAAAAGAACAACTACTGTAGAAGAGGGCTAAAGAACTAGATGAATTAATTACTGCATTAAGAAGGCTTTTAGAATGAAAACAGAGATGGAAAACAAGGTATGTCTTGTAGTTTATACAGGCTACATAAATTTGGCGTAGTACAGGAAGTTACAATCATCTTCAGTGATACAAGTAAAAAAGGATTAAGGGAAAGAATAGTCATCTTTGTATGGTGAGAAAAGGGAAAGATTAAATATTTTAAATATTATAAGAAATAAAATTATTGTTTTATTTGCCTTCAATCTAAATAAGGGTAGTAATTCTGCAAGCAGGCAGGGATAGGGTGTTATCACACCAAGATGGAAACAAAACCAAGGTTGTTATGCCCAGCTTGGGCACATGTTATGTACCAGTCCAACTACACTGAGCCCAGGAGAGGTTCACAATGATTCCAAGCATGGGAATTAAGACACAAACAAGGTCAGATGCCGCTCACTGCTGGTTTATTGCTATTCCCCAGCAACAGTCACTGAGACAAGCGATAGAGGAAGGGCAGAAGTAGAGGAAGGGCAGAAGTAGAGGAAGGGCAGAAGTAGAGGAAGGGCAGAAGTAGAGGAAGGGCAGAAGTAGAGGAAGGGCAGAAAGGAGAAGCAGTATTACAGAACATAGCAAGAGTATAGTCATCACCACAGGCCCAATGATGTCGCAGCAGTCCTCTGGAATTTCAGCAACATCCCATTGATCCATGGTTGACAGTGATGAAGATTCCAATTTGTGGTGGGTCATCACACCAGTTATAGTCTAGGTTGGTCCATAGCTTGACCAATCAACACGACAGTAGCTTTTGCCCAGCTAATTGTCATTTGACATGGTCGCCATATGAACACTTCCTACCCCCTCTTGCTTGGGCAGTACTTGGCTCAGCACAGTCCTTGTGCCTCAGTGAGTTTGGGGTTAACAGGGTCCAGCCACTCTGATAACCAAAGGCCTACACCCTTTTCAGCTGATGGCAATCTTGGGTGGTGACTGATAAGCAAAAGAATGATTTGCAGAAGGTGCTAAATAGATACAAACAAGCTTCTTATGGGCCCACAAGCCTGCTGTGGATTTGCAGAAGCTTAAACAAGTTTTGAGACAGTTATTTTGAGGTTCCAGTCTCTCACAGCACAACAGAGAATTGCTGCTCTAGAATTATAAAAGACCTGATACACTATACTGAAGATGAATAAAAGCAGTTGTAAGTCAAATTGAAGGCTAAGTAAGCACAGCGCCTGTAGTTCCAAAAGGAAATTGCAGATACATCAGTTTATATGGTGATTATGGAGAGCTTTAAACATTTTTTTGAAAGAATTATTACTGGGAAAGTTAATAGAAGATCAGAGATGTTTCAGCTGTGATTTACTAAAATTAAAATTAGCCTGTTATACTTTTATATGCATTTTCAATAAAAAAAAGTAATGTCTTTTTATAAAGATAAAAAAGGAGATTTCATAGCTATAAGACACACTGCTACAGTGATTCATGCACTGATTCTTGTGAAATTACTCCTAAACTAGGAAAGATGGACCTTAGTACCAGTGAAAGGTAGTTGGAGTGAGTATCTAGTCAGCTTGGGGCAAACCATCTAGCAGCTGTGTATTTAGTAAGGTGCCATCGCTCAGCCAAACTGCTTTTCATTAGGCTCATTAGTTTGGAGGTAGCATGAGACTAAAATGGCTGTATACTTCAGCAAACAGAGATGCCTCACTCTGAGCTGCTAAAGAATTATCGGGGCAACACATTAGTCAGTCATTCAAGCATCTCTATTTTGCTGTAATCAGAGTTAAAATAAAAATAGCACTATTTTTATTCCTTAGATTTCAAAGCAATTTATACTAGAAGGTGAGTTTCTCTAAATGACACTGATAAAACCCAGAGATGGTAACATTAAGCTAGCTTACTTTTGAAGTGAAGTTGTTTTAACCAGTCTGAGTTTCAGATTTAGACCCTTATTCCTGATTGCAATGATGTAAATAAAAAAAAAAAGTGGGCACAAAGTGTTATACCAGAATGGAATCAATTTACGTCTATTCTACATTAAAATAAAGACACCATTCAAAAATAAGGCAGTATAATGTACAAGACAATAGAGAATTAACACTGCTGATTTTCATTCTTCTCCAGTGGATCCTACCTAGGCAGTAGTTTGCTTTTAGCAATATTACAGAAAAGATTATCAAAAGAAAGGCTTTCTTTAGGAGAAAACATACCACACTGCAGATGATTTGGGTAGCCACCAAAGCTTCAAAATTCAGGTAAAAAAACCCTCTTTAAATACTGTTTCTCAGTATAGTTTTATTCTGTCTTTTCACCATTAACAGTAACTATAAGCTGACAAAAACTAGGATGAATGCATTATGGTGTCCTAAAATGACCATCTTAATAACCTAATGTGGAATTTACCTAAGGTAGGCATGTCTCGATTGCAATAAAATAAGATATACATTTTTGAATGTTAAGCACAATGTATAATTAGGGTGCTTTGCACTGTAAAAGGCACTGGATTCAATGTCCTGGAATGACGATCCTGAGCTTTGAAATCTGAGGTTGTTATCTGTACCATCTTCTTTATTAGTGCAAAATCTGGAAGTTTATTGGCCTAACTCTGACCTCAGCTAGCCAAGTAAAGCCTAATAAGAACCAGTACATATGATGTTGCTCTTCAATTTAAGGGCATAGAAAATGACTAAATATTCTTTCCTCCTACCAACAATCAAGTTATTGAGGATCTTCAAGATGTATAATGGCAGAAAATGATGTCACTGGGATAAATATAGTATTTTGCTGTAACTACAGGAAGCAATCATATGAAAGACAATAAGTAACGATTTTCTAGGGTAAATAGTACCTTTTAGCTATCCTCCATAGCCCCCATGCGGGGAAAATTACTGAATATAGAAACCGTGCCTTGCTCTCTGATGCAGTCTGCACAAGAATAAACGTGTTGGTGGGACCTTGCCTCACAGCACAGGATTTTACCTACAACAGTGATGAACTCACAGTTCTCGGTGTCTCTTATGGGACATTGAAGTCAATTTGATTGTGACTTTCTGTCAGAAATTAAATGCGGGTCACATAATACAAAGGGTGGCCCTGCTCTGGCAGCGGGATTGGACTGGATGATCTCCAGAGGTCCCTTCCAACCCTGTGATTCTGTGATTCTGTATGTTTTCACAGCAAAGTCATTCAGGGAAACCTTTTTGTCTACAGAAAACTTTAAATATACGAGTGCTTTACAGACAGAAGTGAAAACGGTCGTAATTTCCTCATGTGTTGCTGTTGTACATCACCAGGAAGAAAGTCTGCTCAGTGTGATCCTATCACCGAACTCTCCAAAAACCAAGAACAATTCCTCAGCCTGTAGTCTGTCATTCCTTACAAAGCTGAAGTTCAAAACCCTGGTTTAAAACTCCCCTTTCCCTCATAACCTTTTGACTCTTATTCTTGTCATCTTCACACTGATTTGAAGGAAGTCAGTTAACTGGCACAGTAAAGGAAATAAGAGGTGAGGAATTTGGTGGCGAGTTTGGTACCACTGTTTTTGACCAGACGGTGTCTAATAGCCGTAGCAGATGACTTACATATGCCAGATACAAGTAGAGGTTTGCTAAGCATCAGGTTCAGTCTTGATGTGGTTCAGTGTCAACTTCTTTGGCTTTGCAAGTCCCATGCATATCTCCTGGACCAAAATTGAAAACACTCTGTCTGTCAAACGTCTGCAACATTTCCTTGGCACGCACACCACCAAGGGCAGGTGGTCTTTCAATGAGAGTGGCTTTGCCAAATAGTTTTCTGTTCATAGCTCCACTGTCTCCTATTATCCCCTTCTTCCAGAATTCACGTCTGCTGCTACAACACTTTTTTTCTTTAGCTTTAAAATATTTTCTGGTAGTTTTAATATGGTGGTGGTGGTGAAGCTAGCACTTGCTGGGCTTTCTAGGACATTTTTCTTTCTTTACTGCCTCCCCCCCCCCCTTTTTTTTTAACTTTCCCCCCTCTCTAACTTCTTTCTTCCTCTGATTATCTAACAGAAAATCTAACACTGCAGCAGATTGTCTCTATTCTCTACGAGTAATGAGCAGTTATATGAAATAGTCATAGGTACCGAAACAGACACCAGACAAGTAGAAAGCATCTGCTACAACTTCAGTAGTGTTGAGTTTATGGGTTGGAATAGGAACCAGTGCATTAAATAAAGAGTTCACGCCACGAAAAGACAAAAACCTTGATTGTAAAGGCTGTAAGTTAAAAAATACACAGATATCATACCCATTGCTAGTATTGTTATGGTATTAAATGCACAAGATTCATGGTAGTTATGGCAGTATTATTCATCACATAACCTTTTAATAATTAGATTAATTCATTCTCTTTGCACAGATTGCTGTAATTATTTGCCTATATTTGTAATATTACTATCTTGTTAAACACAAGGAATAGCATTCCAAAAACAAGGACAAAAAAAATCTCCCAAGGAAAATTAAACAGTTCATCTTACCTCATGAAACACCCCTCTTTATTCTATAGATGATATAGACCATTCTAGCCTAGTCACTCACCCCACACTTGGCCCTGTTCTGTGTCTAAGGCCAAACTTACTGCTTATAACATCATTATCTAACCTGTGTGCATTGTTTTATGGATTTCTCGAAACAAGATAGAAACTGTTATGTGAGACTGACTGACAATTCCTGGCATCCGCACCTAAACATAGGAGTGAGTCCTACCCCAAAGGAAGAAAAAATGGCAGGTCTTCAGCTTTCTTGAATCCTAGGTGCATTTGACAAAAATCTGGGGTTTGATTATTTGAAATTCTCTGGGCGTACGCAGTGATTGCTTACCTGGTCTCCGGCAACTCACAAATATGCTACTGATGCCATCATTCCCAGAGATGATTTGGAGGTCAGGGACAATTTTCAAATTGTCATTGACACAAAGAAACCATCATTCTGAGTGAGCCATTGAACAGCTGACAGAAAATCTTTGATATTTTCCTCACACGTACATCTCCAGCCAAATAAAGGGAGAAACTCAACAAACAACTTTTTCAACAAGTAATAACAAAAGTCATGTATCTCCTTTTTGACCAATTTTATGATGATAGCCTGTCATATTTATTTTGCTAGAAATATTTAATAAATAGTAATTTTATTCCATTTTTTAGGGCTCGCATACTTTTAATACTGTGCTTTAAAGGATATGAATCTTTGGGTTCATTAAACACGGAAAAGTGGTGTGATCATAGAAACCGTTAAGAAAGGGATTTTATGTGGAGAAGAATATAGCCTACAGATTACATAAATTTGGAGTTTATTTGGTGAGACAAAGAGCACAATGTGCCACTAGCCAGGTTAGCCTGTTCTAAACCACTTTTTTTAATTTGACTTTTTCTTAACCAGCAAAATGATGTTTAACAATGTCTCAACCAATTTGTGATAATATTCTCTTTTCTGTTTTAGATTTTGCATAAAAAGTGGACAAGTTTATGAGCCAAGAAAGGTTTTACATTCCAAAGACAAAATACAGAGTAGTATTAGGTCTACGAAGGTTTTTTGTTTTGTTTTTGAAGATATAGACACAAATCATTTGTCTTCCAATTTAATATTCTTATTATTCAATTTAAATTAGAAAACAAATGCTGTAGGTACCACTGCCAAGATCTGGAAGGTGGGAATTTTCAGCATTTTTTAGTATATGTGAGAATATTAAGAAAATAATTTACTTTTAACAGGATTTTCCCTCTTATCATTCATGAAAACCTCTAAAATTCCCACTCAGGAAATCAGTATTTCCCACCCGATACATTATTATTTTTTTGAAGCTTAAGAACATTTTCCTTAGTTCCTTCTTTATAATCTTAGAATCACAAAACAAAAGAATCGCTGCCTTATTTTGGGCAAACGTCCCTCAGATTTCAGTAAGCATTCTGTGTTTATATTATATCAAGCATAGAATATTGTACTCTACTTTTGTTCTACAGAGAGTGTTATGCGCATGTATTTGAAGTCAAATACACGTATCCTTTGTTTCTATGAGCTAAAATGTCTTTAACATGAACTTATATTTCTGTTTTCTGCAGGCTAAAAGCAGTGAATTACTGAAAGTGAGAATGCAAAGAGAATTATAACTCACAAAACTGTATACAATTACTTTAGTTTATGCCCCAGAAATGGCTGTGGTATATGGGGATGTCCCTGGGCCAGCTTTAAATTGTCCCCTGTACAGGCTAATTCACACTGAATAAGGGAAAACTCCTGGGCTGATATTATTAGAAATTTAATTTTCAGTCTTGAAGGATATCAGGGACTATATAGTCTATGCATGAAATCCTCGAACTATTCAATTTTATTAGAAATATGCCATTTATGTTAGATTAACTGGAATTCTTTGTGCATATTAAACTTGGATATATTTATGCAATTCAGTGGTACCACTTTGTGATGCTGTAGCGGAAGCAATTGAGTTACATTAGCTGGGGTATTGCAATAACACAGTTATACTGCTTTTGGCATCTGTGCTTGCCTAGATATCTCTACAAAGCATTGTATTGGGTATTATAGCAGTCTACTGCAAAAGAAATATGACAGCTGTGTGAAGAATGCTTGCCCTCATCTTCATCCCAAATTTGTGAATTTATAGAACGATGAACTGGGAGAGAAAGGAGAAAGCATATAGATTAAAATGGTTGAGTAGACATTTGTGTCACAGGTTTGGAGGGACCCAATGAAACTGACCTTTGTATTTGGAAATAGAGATTAAAAATATCACACATTTCCTTGAACTTAATTTTCAAAAGCAGCTGTATGTGAGTATTTGGGACCCCTACAATGCCCTTGCATGACTAAGCTACTTCAGTCAAGAGTAAAATCATGTTTAAATGCACTGCAATGATTTGGTTAAATGTGTGAACTGTCATTCATGAACAAGATTTTAAAAAGTCGAGAGTAAAATACCTATTTCAAGGAAGCCCAAGTGTAGTGGTAGTGGAAATGGATGGAAAAAACCCCAGGACACTCTGGCAATATAATACATTAATTGAAGTCTTCTATCCAGAAAATTATTTGGATGCACCAACTTTCCAGGCTACTTAGCTGTATTTTTTTGTCATTGGTGTGAAAGTGAGAATAATTCAGATCTAAGTTACACAGTAACTTCAGTCAACTAAGTGCGGTCACCCCACTGTAAAACTGGAGTCCACGTGCCAAGAAGTACGGATCTAATCATCACACGCAGCCTCATACACAATTACTACCTTCCAGCTAATGGGGGAACAGACCATAGCCCTTCTGGTGAAGTCAGGGATTTTTTTCTTAAGAGAGCATGCATGGCATGTTAGCAACTAATATCATAATTGCCCAAAGATTACCTTACTGACCCGCAGGTCATCAGTGTGAAAGTCTGGGGATCACTAACCTCTATTTTTTCAGTCCCCATTTACTGTCAAGCAGGCAAATCAAAATTTTACTTGTGCACTTATTATGAATAGAATTTATTGCCCAGTGGATGCATGGGATGGTCTTTTTTAACTAGTTACTTGTGGATCTCACTGTTGTTTGCTAAATACGTGGCTCATAAATTGTAGCTATTTAGCTGCAAAACCCCAAGAACAGAAGAAAAACTCATTAACCTATATTTTACATTCTGTCAGACAAAGATATCGCTTCAGTGCTATACACACATACAATATTATTTTCTTGCAATTTTTTTCAGGACCAGTGATTCAACATTTATAAGCAGATGTTTATTACTGTTAAGATTAAAGTTTGGGCTTTCTGCAATTTAACAAATACATCTATAAGGTTTAATTAGTACTAAAAGTCTGTTATGGCTGAACATGGCAGTTCAATATGAGCTTGATCTGCTGTATACAAGCATCTCAACCTTCTACTAGGCAGCTAATAGCTTCTCTAATTTCCACTAAAACTGCAGTGTGGAATGAAATAAATTATTTCAATAGAAGCAGACTTTTATACATGTGCTGGCATCCCTAGCATTATCAAGAAGTAGTATAATACTTTATCCTCTTCAGCACTCACTGTGTTGCAAACAGGCTCCTATTAGTGAATTGTCTCTGTCAAATTTCACGGTAAAACAGAGTTTCTGAGTCAGGAATGAAATACTGCTGAAGCAACCTTCAGAACTAATTTGGCACTGTTTTATTGCATTAAACCATACCTTAAATATATCGTAGAAAGTCTTTTACAGCATGATTGCAAAGGATGCGGTCCCTAAGGAAGGCTAATGATGCCAAAGGAAAGGAGATGGCTCAAATATGATGCAGTCATATTGTTGAATTCAAGTGATTAATGAATTAGAATAAGTGACTGTTCAACATGCGGTATGAAATCTAGATTAGTAAGAATTCTTAAGCTGCATGAAAGGAAAGTTTGAAACAACGTACAAAAAATGTGTAATTTTATTGGGTGAATAATTTTACTAGAGATGCATACAATGTGCCAACAGCTCGGTAGATTTTCATATATGACCTTTGAATTATTTTTTTGACTAAGGAAATATGAAAATTAGAGTGAATGTCAGCATTTGATTTTGTTTTTTTTTTTTTTTTTTGATGCTAGCTGTATGTATTTTATTGTTGTGATACAGTAAAGCTTTTGAATTCACGTGTTCTAAACTTAAACATATGAATTGAAAAAAATATCTAGTAAGCTGTATGCAACAGTAGTCTATTTCTGCAGCCATTGCCCCTGCAAATGCATAATGACTGACAGATAACTCCACATGGGAAGGAACATCAATGATGTTTGTCAATTAGCCAAAGTTAGCAAATTGCATATGATCCTAATGATTTAGAGATTCGCATTCAGAGAAAAATTTCTATAAAATACTAATAACGATAAGAGGAATAACAAAAAATCCGAGCCTCTATTTGCAAAAGCCACCATGGTGTCTGCATTAATGTAGAAGCTCTCAGTATGCAAAGTACTCAGATACCTTTAAATACAATTTTGAACAGAAATTATGAAGTTAAACTAATCTACTTTTCCATTCCTTCTCAGTACCGTGGTGTATTCCCACTGTTCCTTTTCTTTGGTAACATTTTGACAGTTCAAAAGATAGCAATATTTGGGGCATTTACAGATCTTCATAAATTAAATAGACTTCCACAATGAGAACCATGTGTTGGCCCTGCAACAAGTTACCTTTTTTCCATCTTTCAAAATATATTATTTGAATAAACATAATCTAAAGTAATTCTTGGTTATCCAAACAGGATGGCACTTCTGCTTGTCCCATGAGCTCCAATTTTTTTCTAGAGACAGTAAATTTAATAGTCAGTAAATTTAAGGTAAAATGTTATGCATCACTGACTGCAAAACAGGTCAAAGTAGAAGATAATTTATTTAAAAATTGCCTTGAAAAGGTGCTTTGATGATTTCTTCTGCATAAAGAATCACATGCATATACTAATTTCTGGAGCAGCAGTTTAACATTCACTTATATGTGACTGAATAAAAAATCTCTAGTCAGGTAGAGAAGTGTGAAAAATTCATCCACTTTAGGAGATACTGATTAGAGAGGGGCTAAGAAATTCTTTTTACTTTTACTGCAAATGGACTTCAGAGGACCAGTAAGAAGAAATTTGATTTTCAAAATGAAAGTGAATGCTGATTTTTGAGAGTGTTGAAGGGCAGATTCTGTTATGCTGAACAAAACTGTGGCTGGCTAATCAAAAGTTACTCTGCAGCATGTTATTAAATAAGGCAGTCGATTTTACATTTTGACCATGTAACTTATGATATATGTTATTTGACTAACATAACATCATGCAAGTGTTTATTGTGCTGTAAAAAATTCTGGGCTTACAATCACCATTTTTCTCACCTTTAAAACATACTGCTACCTATATACTTGGTTTAATAAACCGAAAATAGTACTTTTTGTTTTTAATGTAGTCTATATTTTTCACAAGTTCCTTGGAATGTAGACAGTTCAACAGGGCCAAAATGTTTGATTTCTGTTAGCTGAAAAAATGCTTTGCTATGAAAGAGCTTAGAGATGAGAGACAGAAAATAGAAGATCGTGTGCCTGCCCTGTGAGGTGCATGATTACAGATGCTACACCTTACAAGCTACTTAAATGATACTGCGTAGAATTTTTTCCAATATTAAACATAATTGCATGTACTCAAAGGTGACAGAACTAAAGTTAGATAGAGGTGATATAGTAAAAGATATAGCACAGAAGTCACTGTTCTTCAGCAAGTATAAATTCTGTGAGAGAATTTCTTGCTGCAACGTCTGGGTTTGAAGGATGTTATGAAAATGGAAGTAATTTTTCAATCATGTGCAACATCACTGTAGTGCTGAGAGGAACTACAAAAGTCATCGTGATCAACATGAAAAAAAAAGTATCCTTGGACTAGAAGGGGAAATTAAAGAAGTTATCTTCTGTATCATGATGTTTTCAATGTGCTAGCCAAAAAAATGTGATTGGCTTGAAAAAATGTTCTGATAAATTCAGTCTATAACCCCTGGAAATTGTTATGGTTTGCAGAGAGGAGTGTTTAATTTACTTTACAGGTAAGTTTGACTGAATATGTTTTAAATTGACTATTCCTTTTCTGGTGACCAGACATCAAGAGTAAAACTTTGAATGATTGATTTTTTTCAGTTCGATGGCTGAATAAGAAAAATAAAATGGGCAAACTGTTTTCAAATTGAACAACAAATGTTGTTTTCCTTCAAGATGGAAAGACAGAACAGAGAATGGGGCTCACCTCCTGACTGGCATTAGAATCTATTAATCTTTTCTGGAAACATTCAGGTTTACCCATGGAATGGCTACAGACTGTGCAGCTAACAAAGTTAGGTATTCCAGTAGGCAACATTGCTTCTAAAAATTTACATTTATCTGATTGACACGTAGAGATGACACAGATAAATGGATAGACAGCTGAGTTTCAATATAATTTATTAAGGTTCTAGTTCTACTTTACCTTATATCTGAATGCAAAAGCCGTTTAATAAAACCTATGTAGTATTTTCACCTAATGGATATCTTTCAGCCAGCTTAAGGGAACTCAGACTGAGCCTGTAAAAAGCACATCCATTCATTCTCTTATTGCAATAATCCCTTATAGTATACATTCTGCCTTCCTTCTGAGGACCATTTTGAAATGGTTCATTATAAACTAACTCCAGTAACACAATCCTTGTATCAGGACAAGAGGTAACAGGCACAAATTTGAACATAGGAAGTTTCATCTAAACCTGAGGAGGAACTTCTTTCCTGTGAGGGTGGCAGAGCCCTGGCACAGGCTGCCCAGAGAGGTGGTGGAGTCTCCGTCTCTGGAGACATTCAAAACCCGCCTGGACGCGTTCCTGTGCAACCTGCTCTGGGTGACCCTGCTCTGGCAGGGGGGTTGGACTAGATGATCTCCAGAGGTCCCTTCCAACCCTGACCATTCTGTGATTCTGTGATTCACGTTCCCTTGCGTGTGAAGTGAAACTTCACTTCAGGTAACTGAAGTGAAAATTGAGGTTATCTTTAAGCAACACCACTCAGAAGCGCACGAGATACCCAAGTTAACTTGCTATACCTGAAGCCCTTTGGTTACATTAGGGGGATATTCAGTTTAGGTGAAGAGAGTCAATGCTGTGACGCTTGGAGTTGTGTAGAGCTCACTTGGGTGCTGTGTTACACATACAACTGTATCTGACTGTATCTGACTTGACTCAGGAACTCATATCATGATGCCAAGTGCTTTCCCGTAGTGTGGTTTGATTATATTTAATCTTAACACGTGCCTGAGAGATCTTTTTAGGAAACTAATAGCCTTGACTTTGATAGATTTTTATGAATTATAACTCATCTACTGGAGTTGTTGGCCTTTTTTAGCAAATCTTTAGGAGAAAATAAGTAGCAATCTGTGACTTCGTTTAATAGTATTTTTATGAGGCTGATCTCCTTCGTCTATTTATTTTGAATCTTTTTAGTACTGCCCCGACCTTTTATTTAGCTACATTTACATTCCTCAGAGAATACGTTTCAATTATTATATTTCTGTGCTGAAAATTTAGGGCCTGTCAATGGGAATTTATATCAGAATAGGTACTATGGAATAAATCAAAGCTTTGTTACTTATGGCAATGGTAAATCTAATTTCCTTATTTAACCTGAACAAAGATATGAGGCTATAAAAGCAATTAAATAGTTCTTATTAGCAGTAATACATTTCCCAGGTCAATAGAGTTGTGGATAGGGAGTCTGAGAGGCAAGGAAATATTTCTTATTTATGGCTAAAGATTTTACAGATTGCATATTTTTTAATAAATACTTGTACATCTCTAGAAATACTGTTCAAGAAAACCATACAATATGATTTAAATATCTATTATTCAGATACCTGATATGGCACCTTATTCATATAGCCCTTTTGTACAGACAATCCTCAAATACTTTCCAAAACATAAGCCTCAAGCCTAAGATGCTGGCATTGATAGGCTACATTTAAGACATGGATAGTAGCCACTGTCCATATTGGTAGTGAAAATTAAGGGTCTTCGAGGTGCAATTTAGATACTCCCAAGTTTAAAATCAATCACCCATAGAAAAGAAAATTAAAATTATAGAAAAGAAAGTTAAAAAACCCAAACAAAACAAAAAACCAAAACAGAGAAACAAACTGGTGGAGCGCAGATCAATCTAATTCAGACAGAGAAAACAGAGAAGATGAACCTTATCAGCTGGGCAGTGTATGAACAATGACCAACAAGCCTCTACCGAAAGGCTTTTATCCCCAAAGAGTCTTCAGATGTGGACAAAAAACACAATACCTGCAAAATCTAAGAAATTTTGTCTGTTGCAAATGAATTGGAATGTAAATAATAATACGTAAGTGTGAAATGAAAGAGACACCTTTAAGGAATGTAAGGACACACGTAAATAATTGTCATATCTGTCATGGGCATATAAACCAAGTTGTTCTGCCAAAATGGCAATAAGGTATCTTTCATCCCATAGCAAAAGTTACATTCATTTCCATTTATTTCAAACTGAAAGATAGTCTGTTCACTGACACCTTAATGCACGTTCTGTCATCTGCTGTTCCTCTTAGTTGATTAAAGCTAATTTATAGTTATGCCTTTTTCGTAAGTCTCAACGAAGTATGGAGTTATCAATAAGGAATGAAAATATCATTTTTCCATGCATGTCTTATAGAAGATATGAGCAAAAATCTCATATACCACAGGGTTTACTTACTGAATTATAGCTATTTGGGGGCATTCAACATGAGAAAACTCTACAGTCATTTGTAAAGCTTACAGTAACAAAAATTCACTCCTTCAGAGAAAGTAAAGTTCGGAGTTAAGAAAAAAACCTGAATGCAGAGATACAATATTAACATACTAAAATGCCAACATCTCACAAGTCAGGCCACCAACAACATTGATCGTACATCTTGACGCTGAAATACACTGTTTGTCTCTTACCTGGAGATAAGCAACATAAATGAAGAGCGTATGGTATAGTGTGTGTGCGTATGCATGTATAAACTGGATAGTAGGAAAAATTCTTACACTGAAAGGGTTATTAAGCGTTGGAACAGGCTGCCCGGGGAAGTGGTTGAGGCACCATCCCTGGAGGTATTTAACAGATGAGTAGATATAGAGCTTACAGAGATACAGTTTAGATTAGTAATGGGTTTTGTCAGAGCTAGGTTGATGGTTGGACTAGATGATCTGAAAGGTCCCTTCCAACCTAGGCGATTCTATGATTCTACGTATGTATGACTGGCAATCTGGTAACAACGGACTAGGAGAAGGCTGAGGTACTCAACAACTTTTTTGCCTCAGTCTTCACTGGCCGCCTTTCCTCCTACACCTCTCGAGTGGATGCACCGCAAGGCAGGGACTGGAGGAGAAAAGTCCTCCCTGCTGTAAGAGAAGATCAGAAGGTCACCTGAGGAACCCTGTCGGCTGACGGCCAACACTTAGAGCTTGGTGTTCAGCACTTGGGACCCGCTTTGTGGACACATGCATGTGAGCTCATGGGGTGTTTTCTTCCTGACTTGTGCATTAATGGGTTGCAGGGAGCAGCACTGGTACTCACAAAGCCTGAGCACCCATGTTTCCAACTGGAGGTGTGTGGAAACATGGAAACCTGCCCTCCCAGGAGAGCTGGGGGGTGCTTGCAACTGTGTGATCAAACTTTTTAAAATTAGTTCTAGTAGGGTGTTTAAAAATTTATAGGTGTTTATTAACATTTTATATGTGTGTAGAGTTGTCATTTATATATGATTGGCTGCACATATTGATCCTGACTGTATAGTTCACTGATTATGAGTTAATTAGTGTCATTTGTAAATCAATAAATCGCTTCGATCCTGATTTAAAATATTTGACGTGAGCAGCTGTTCCCTGAGACTCCATTCCAGCCCTGACTTTTTGGACACTAAATATATAAGTGAGCCAAAGACTCTCTGAAGTCTGTAAGAGTTATTACTAACCTATTTTATGCAAGAAGGATTCAGATTTTTCAGTGAGTAATGGCAGTACTCTATCCTAAAAGAAAAAGTACAGACACCAGCCAAAATATTACATGCACATATAAAAGACAAACTACTCCCTAAAATACCAGTCTATTCCTCCCTATTGCCAGTGGAATATATTTCTCTCTTTCTCTTTCCCTATTTCCCCAAATACTATCCAGACCCTTATTATCTAATCTGCATATTTGCCTGAAAAATCGAATACTGAATCTTGTAATTGCTCCTATACATACAATAATAATTATTTAAGATTGCCTTGAGCAGCAGTCCAGCTGGGACTTCCAGATATTATTAATCTCAGTCCGATTCACTGGTAAAAGTCAAACTGACAAAGTGGTCCTAACCCTGTTTCTTGGGCATTGAGCCTCTGTGGAAAACACCTGCAAACTACTGTCTAGGCAGGATACTCTTTCATTAGCCAACACAGTGAGTCTGGCTTCTCTGGGTTTTGATAAATTGTAGGTAGCTAACTTTAGGTGTTCTGTATCACTCATTGGAGGCATCTCTTCTTCACTGAGTAGGAAAAATGATGTTTGACATCTAATAGCAGGGATGTATCAAGAGGCAGCCAGGCCTGATCACACCTAAAATAGGAAGACACACACAGGGCAGCAAGGAAGACTGCCTTTTTTATTGATCTTCAGAAACAATATTTCTTTTCAAAAGCCTAATTTACGGTGAAAGACACACACCATTTTTACTAGAAATTGTTTCATTAGACTGTTTTTTTTTTTTAATACTTTGGATAACATGTTTTTCTGTCGTGTGGTTTAAATGTTACTGTTTGATTTTCCCAGAAGGGTAGCATATAAAAAAAGTAAAGGTCATTATTTTTAGCATTTTTGCTTATTTTTATATAATCCAAAAATGCATTTCAGATAAAAATATCTGTAAAATATAACTAGTATGGTCTTTATAGAAAGTTCAAAGTAGTGCAAGCCATGCTGTTTGGAATTTAAAACTATTGTCCTTAAAAATGGCTGTTGTTATGCTGTTAGTAATTCCTTCCATATCAGAAAATAACAAAAAAATCCAGCCTGATTAAAAGTTAACAGCTGGTAACCTGATTAAGAGATGGCGTGGAACTTCTTTTCCCCAGGAGCACCAAAGGGCAGCGTTGTAAGAGTCTTAATTCAGTCCCTGAACTCCTCCTTTCTTGCAGGGGAAAGCAGCATGAGGAAGCTCATCAACCGCTGCAGAATTACTTCATCTTTTGTAGATGGCAGATCGAGTTGCACTGACCTAAGCAGTGGGGTTTGTCCTGTCTGCTGGCCTTCTCCTATACGAAAAGGAGAGTGGTGGGGCTAGTAGAATTGGCGTGAATAGAGGTCGTACAGGGGAGACAGAAATATCTTCTCTCTTTTGCATGCATTCGGGAATTACATGAAGAAAAGTTAAACAGTTTAAGCATATTTGAATCAGTTGGACAGGAATGATAAACCTAGCTTTTAAAAAGATTTCTTGTTTTGAAAGGGAAAATTTCTGAAGCTTGAAGTCCTTTTCCATCTCTGAATGCTGAGTTGAGTTCAACAAGTGGTTTAATGTAGAAAGAGTCAGAGATTTCTGGGTTTGTCTCTAGAGTCCAGTAACCCATGTAGAGGAAATCTGGGTTAAGTGCTACAGAGTTTCCTCTGGCAGAAGCCTTACAATACTATAATTATTTCTTTAGCTTCGCAACACAACGTAATCTCTGGAAGTCTCAGAAATAATTTTAGCAAACAATGAATTCACAGGTATGCTGAAGATAGGAGTTGCATGGCTTTTCTTATACTGCATGGACTTCACACATCCTTCCAGAAAACTACTTACAACTTTAATATTTAGTGGTCTGGGTCAATACAACAAAATATGTTAGGGCCAGAAAAATATGTAATTTAGATTTGTCATTTTCTAACATTTCAGAGGAGTTAATTATATCTATCATTGGTGTTATCCATATTACTCATCAGGCCTTCTGATCATATCTATGACGTTGACAGTAAAAGAGCTATCATTTATATCTCATTTAAATTTCTACTGCAGTCGACTAAATCTCCATCTACATAGCAAAACAATGACCCTCACCCATGCTAAAAGTAATAACTGCAGAGGATGAGGACAATATTGATATCAACAAATCAAAATGACATTTCTGACAAGAAAAAACAACCCATTTTATACAGTTTCTGTTTGGAACTAAGTGACCTCCTTTTCTCATATGAATGCTTATCAGAGTTGCTTTAAACTCCAGCTTTTCCTTTCAAAATAACTTATGTTACTATTTCTAAATGCTCCCTTTTTCTTTTAATCTGCAGTTACATTTCTTTGGATTAATCTTAAAAATCTCATTTCTTAGGATGAAAAATAAAAGGAAAAAATGCATATCCTTATACAAAATCTCTACCTATGGGAACAGAGAACATTGGTTTATACAGCTTTAACTCTTATGAGAAGTACTGTATATACCCAGTGACGGCAATGCTTTCCTTCATTAGGTAGCCGTGAAAGAAACTTACCCTAAACAGCAGAACTGAACAAGATTTTGCAATAATTTTTCACATGGTAGTTGATGGAAGGCAACTCAGTAGACGGCAGGAACCAAAAGTTCAACAGGAACTTACAAATATCATATAATTAGGACAAAATAACCCTACTTTTGCTAATATCAAAATCATTTGGCCTCATTACGGCTTCAGAGATCTTCCATATTCCATCTGAATATGGCATATTTTGTGTCTACCAGACCAGGGTGGTATTCCTTAACATTGATCAAACAAACATAATCTTTCAAAGGCAAATCTGTCTCTTCAGCAGATTTTGTATTTATGGAACCTTGCATAGTAAAGAGGAAAAACAATGTCAAAACATGTAAATAGCAAAAAATGAATGAGTTGTCTATTGGTAGGACTTAGTTCCCCTCAGTTTAGTAGGAGTTGATAAGAAGAGTAGAACAAAAACTCTGCTGTGGCTGCTTCATAATACAAAACTATGGAGAAGAAGGGTTAAAACATAGATTCCTCCCTCTGTGGTAGGGAAGTGGTAAAGCGAGCACAGGGGTATTCCTAGAGCTAAGAGGGGGAAGTCTCTACTGATAGCTGTTCTCATGTAGTTTGAAGAGCTCTTCTTAATGTCCACTTCTACCCTCTCTCCTGTATTCACACCTGTCACCACTTTCGCTAAATACCTAGTTTGGTGAAATCATTCTGAAGTGCTTCATAAAACTGAAAACTGGAATGACTTAATAGAATTTGTAGGTTTTGTCACCTCATTGCTCAACATTTTCCATGTCATTGATAAATACATTGAATAAGTACTGGTACTTCTTTTCAGATGATTAGCCCCTTCCTCTGAGAAGAACTGGCCTTTTTCTCTTTGTGTTGCAGCTGAAAACTAGATGAAATTAATCTCGTCTTTGATCATAGCTTTTTTTTAGAGTTAAACCAGAGTGAAATTTAGTACAAGGGAAGGGAATCTGGCAGCTGGGGGATATTTCATAGGATTCATATTAAATGTGCAGAATAGCTAATAAGTTGTCCACAGTTTTACAGATGTGCTTCTAAATCTTTAAGACTGGGATATTTTAGTTTCAGCTCAAAATATTACTTTGCTTTGAGGCAATGATAGATTGTTAGGTCTGACCCGGATAATACTCATAAATTGTGTACAATACTTCTTTCTAAGCATGGCTAGGTCATGTGAACATTCTGATTCTCTTTATTTGTAAAGAAAGGTAGAAGTGAATAGATTTTTGTTATTCTAAATAGCTGAGAAAATTGAGGGAAATGATGGATTTGTGAGTGAGTAGTCTAGAATGCTTTTTTGAGATCTTGGAAGTGACTTCCTATGTGGGTAGCTTGTTCCACGTCGAATTTGCTTTACAACACCTAGTCAAATGGACTGGTATTTTCAGTAAAAGAAGCATCTTCTTCTTCCGGTCTTCCGACCCAAAACTAGTCTAATCAAATTTAGGTTTCCCACTTCTAGCACCAGAAAACAACACCAAAATTACGCAAAGTCCCTCATTTTGTTGAAATGCCTGTAAATAACGCAGGATGGTTTCTCAGAAGGTTATTTCTTCAGATATTTTTAATAATGCTGTAGCAGCTTATGAATCTTCAGAAACAAACATCACTGATGAGGCGTACAGAATACATCATTAAAAATTGTTACTATAGTAAAAATACCACAACAAACACTCTATAAGCAATTTGAATGCCAGTCCATATTCTGCTTACTCAAATGTATCTTTGAGGAGTTAAACGTAATAAAAACAATTGGCAGACGTCAGAGACATATGTTGTAACGCATTTCCATTTCCACATTTGGCCCTTCTGGAGACATTGCAATGTAATTTTAGTGGTCCAAAATATTTTTGTTTGTTTTAATAGCTTCTACGTAAATATTGTACTACAGAAAACACAGAACATTTCAATGAATAATCTATTATAGTTACATGGATTGTAAAATGATCCCATACCTTAGAGCTTTGTTTTAAGAAAATAAATTCAATAAGAAACCAAAACCTTAGCAGAAAAGGATACTTACCAATCTGTAAAACTTAAGTTAATATAATAAAACTCAGAAGGAAAAAGCTTCTTAGTTTATCGAGCTGTAAATATGATCCAACTATTTGAAAAGTAGTGAGGAACCAAACAGGCACTGGGATTTAAAGCCTCTAACAGGTTGCAGAACATACTGAACTACTGTGAGATCCTGCCCCAGATCTATCAATCAGTTCCTTGGATAAAACCTGTATGTTCTTACTGATTTCTACTTATTTCTGCATTGCTGAAGGAGTGAAGTATCAGACCATTATTTGTTACTGAAAGCTCAGAAATTGTCCTCTGTGTGTACCATCACCACACCTTCACAGGGCCACATTGCTCACTTTGGAAAGTGCCTGTCATGATTGTAATGTTGGAAAGATACACCGAAGCGTTATAGAAGTGGAAGCAGGAACACAAAGTATCATGGGCCATTTCATATCTTCAACTAATCAAAAAGCCACCAATTCCCTCTCAAAAAACTAACAGTAATTAAAGCTGATCTCATCAACACTTTGGTTTGTTTCAGGTTCTTGGCAGAGTTTGACATAAGATTTCTTTTGACACTATCTAAACATCAAAAATATGTCCTTTGACCACCCTTATTTCATATTTTCTTTTTATATAGCAGCTGACGCCTTATCAGATTTTATGAGTCAAAAGAAAAACACTATATATTCCTTATAAATGGGAAAGTAAAGGATATTTAAAAGTTGTTTTTAAAGTTTGTTGGATTTTTTTTCAGCTGTTGAATCTAAACATTCCAAAAGTAGATTAAGTTCCCTGAAATTATGCTTGTATATAAAACCGTTTCCTAATTGTGACATTTGGAATTGAGAAGTTTGGAATTTTGATTTCAAAATGAGTTGCCAGAAATATCTTTTCATGTATCACTCACATAAACCCCCCCACATTTTAAGGGGACAAAATCAGACTTCAGTAGTTTAATGTTTTCCAAAGAAAACAAACCATTTTTTTGATTAATCCAAAATGAATTTGATTGGAATGTATTCCAGTGCATAGCTTGCAATTTGCTTGTTTAGTTTTTTTTTGTGTTCAATTTATGGCTATACTCTGTTCCTCCTGAGTCTTCTTCTAATTGCAACCTTTCCTAACCCTGGAAAGCTCTGGTGTCCAGGGCTCCACTAATAGAAATGGGAGTGTCTTCCTGAACTGACTTCAGTGAAGATACGCCAGTTTATGCCAGCTGTTTCTTTGGCCCCGGACCTTTTTATTTGGATAAAAACTGTTGATTTTCTGTATCCCTGCTCTCAATTTGTTTCCAAATAAGCATCCCACACTCCAAGGGCCATCTGCTGTTTGCTCTGAGCTAATGAGTGTGCTTTAGTGCTAATGTCCTTGGGAGGAGGTGTCATGCTGTCACTTTGTAAAACAGGGCTCCAGTTTTCTTATGAACTCAAAATTTTAACTCTTGTGAATTAACAAGTTTAAATAATTTTCTCCCCACCGTGCTCACAGATGTGAGTCATAGGTGCACAGAGGATGCTATGCAGATCTACAGCACAGTCTGGTGATCCAGGGTTAATGATCCCTGTTCAAACAGTGAGACAGACCCGTTAAGCGGGGGGGACATCTGTTCAATGCTCAGATTTAGAGTGTATTGAAAATGTAAGCTCTTCTATCTATGACTGGTTATGAAGAACCAACGTCTTCTTTCTAAGAGTGAACAAACCCTATTTGTAGAACTATTGTGGAAGGCCCCATGTAAGTATTCTAAATATCTTCTGGAATTTCAAATACAAAACTTTCCTAAATATTGTTAAAAATATCTTGCTGGTTGATTTTTAAATATGCGTACTTCCTATTTACCTTGCAAGGTCCTTTACCCAGGTAAGGGCAGTCTTGAGCACAAATACAGGCTGGGTGGAGAATGGATTGAGAGCAGCCCTGAGGAGAAGGACTTGGGGGTGTTAGTGTATGAGTAGATCAACATGAGCCAGCAATGTGCGCTTGCAGCCCAGAAAGCCAACTGCATCCTGGCCAGGAGGGCGAGGGAGGGGATTCTGCCCCTCTGCTCTGGTGAGACCCCACCTGGAGTGCTGCTTCCAGCTCTGGAGTCCTCAACACAAGAAGGACATGGACCTGTTGGAACAGGTCCAGAGGAGGCCACGAAGAGGCTGGAGCCCATCTGCTGTGAGGACAGGCTGAGAGAGTTGGGGTTGTTCAGCCTGGAGAAGGCAAGGCTCCAGGGAGACCTTAGAGCCCCTTCCAGTACCTAAAGGGGACCTACAGGAGAGATGGGGAGGGACTCTTTATCAGGGAGTGTAGTGACAGGACGAGGGGGAACGGTTTCAAACTGAAAGAGGGGAGATTTAGTTTAGATATTAGGAAGAAATTCTTTGCTGTGAGGGTGGTGAGCCCCTGGCCCAGGTTGCCCAGAGACGCTGTGGCTGCCCCCTCCCTGGAGGTGTTCAAGGCCAGGCTGGACGGGGCTTGGAGCAACCTGGTATGGTGGGAGGGGTCCCTGCCCAGGGCAGGGGGTTGGAACGAGATGTCTTTAAGGTCCCTTCCAACTCTAACCATTCCATGATTCTATGATTTTTCAGACTATACTCCACAGAAGGATTCAAGAGTATAAGAAGCTTTGGAAAGAAATGCAGTTAATGATTCACTATTACGTAAGGTACTTATCTCAGGAATAATTTTTTTTGATATTTCTGTTACTGCCAGATTTTCCGTTAGCAAGGCATTAAACGATACAGATGAGGAGAAGCACTTTTAAGTTTTCTTAATTACTGCAAGTCAAATTTTGCCCTTTTGAAGATATATATTACAAAATGTGCATATTTAAATGTGAATACCAGAAGGTCAATTAAATTAATTGGTATGTTCTATATTATTTTTTCTCTTATATTCATTTATTTTAAGGTACTTCGCTTCTTGCTTTAGAAGAAGGAGCAACTGTTTACTGGAGAACAAAACTGCTACACACTACATTTTATGGATACTGCTTAACCCAAGGTCATACCCTTATTTTGTTCAGGCCACTTACTCTAAAGCCTTTCAAATTTTCTGGGAGATCAATATAACAACAATGAAGATGATCATTAAGATTTATGTATCGCTCCGTTAGTATTATAAACAATAATGTGTCAGTATGAAAAGGGCAATAATTAGATGTAATGTAAGACTCCATTCCCCTTTATACTTTTTATTATTGCTAAAGTAACGTAAGGGGTAGTCAAGTCCATTTGTATTTTGGTAGAATTACTTTTAATGGTCAGTCAGTGATAGGTCTAACACAAGACAGGTAACCATAGCAACCAGGTCCTGCTTTCTCTTAGTTAGAACAAAACCTGATTTAATTCTGTATCTGAGATTAAAAGAACATTCTCTTTCTGGTAAACCTTCAAATGGAAGCTGGCAGTGAGCCGTTGTTTAATTTCAGGCATTAAAAATGCATCGGAACTTTAAAAGAGTAGGAACTGCATAACTTAGAAAAAATCACACTATCTTAAAATGTATCTCCAATTTTAAGTCATTTTGCATGTGCATTAATGGAAATTCACATTTATTTTTCAGTCTTTCAAGTGTTAAGATACATTACACAGCAGGTCATTGACTAGCAGGGAAAGAGTCTATACGTTATCTTTTTTTTATGTGCTGGTACATGAGGAAGAAAGATATTTATTGGAATAAGACTGATACAGTGCACCAAAACCTAATTAAGGTTTGAACGTAAAGAAAATTACCATGTGTGGAATAACTACTAAATTG
>VYZM01017373.1:39745-55715 GCA_013398915.1 Dromas ardeola | reverse complement strand
GGCTGGCTTTCGAGGTGGACCTCTGCTCCCCTGTCGAGGGCCTCCCGGAGCTCCCGGGAGGTGTGCTTGCCAGTGGCCAGCCAGAATGTGCCCTCCGTGGATGGCCCCTGCTCATGCAGAAGAGCCAGCAGGTCCTGCAGGGCACAGAGGAGGAGAGCTGCTTGGCTGCAGACTTGGCCTTGGCGATGACCAAGATGTTGCTGAAGAGGAGGAGGTCCCTCTTCCTCGTCCTACGGCCCTGGGTCACCCACATGTGCTGCCCTTGCAGTGGCTCCCGCNTGCTGCCACAGGTAGGCACTGCTGCACGGGCTCAGGGTCATCCCTGCGGAGCAGATGGCGTCGGGCATGAGCAAGGCGGCTGCTGCGGGGCATGGCTGTGCCGGCTGGCATGTCCCCGAGCCATGGGGGAAGCTCACCTGGAGCTGAGGCAGCAGTTCACCTGTCCCATCTTGCCGAGCTCAAGAGCAGCCTCACATGGGACACAGCTGATGGGCTCAGGAGAGTGCCCAGCCGGCCCAAGAGAGGCTGCCAAGGAGGGTCCCAGTGCCCACAAGCTCTGTGACAAAAACACTGGGCAAGAGCTGGACTCTCCCCAGTGCCTCTCTGTGCTGGCACAGTGCCGTCCCTGCAGGCAGTGGGGCCGTTGCGGGGCCAGCACCGGGTCCAACATTGTGATGCCAGGAATGGCAGTGGGGGGGTGCTGGTGGGTGAGGGGCGCCAGGGGGCTCTCCCCAGCATGCTCATGTCTCTCTCCTACTGGGGAGCCCAGAGCTGGACACAGCGCTCCTCACCAGCGCTGAGCAGAGGGGAAGGGTCACCTCCGTCCGGTTGCTGACAAGGCTTTGCCCAGTCCAGCCCAGGCTACCACTCACCTCTGCCTTTGGGCACCTTGCTGGCTCCTGCTCAACTTGGTCTCCACCAGGGCCCCTGGGACCTTCTCTGCCACACTGCTTTCCAGCAGCTTTCCAGAATCATAGAATCATAGAATCTTCTAGGTTGGAAGGGACTTTTAAGATCATTGAGTCCAACCGTCAACCTAACACTGCCAAAACCACCACTAAACCATGTCCTGAAGCACCACATCTACCCATCTTTGAAATACCTCCAGGGATAATGATTCCACCACTTCCCTGGGCAGCCTCTTCCAATCTTTGATAGCCCTTTTGGTGAAGAAATGTTTGCTACTATGCAATCTAAGTCTCCCCTGGCATAACATGAGAACATTTCCTTTTCTCCTATTGGTTGTTACTTGGGAGAAGATATCGACCTCCACCTCTCTACAACCTCCTTTCAGGTAGTTTTGGAGAGCCTTAAGGTCTCATCTCAGCCTCCTTTTCTCCAGATTAAACAACCCCAGTTCCCTCAACCACTCCTAAGAGTTCTCTAGACCCCTCACCAGCTTCATTGCCCTTCTCTGGACATGCTCCAAATCTCCATAATATGGAGTGCAGATTCTTTGTCAAAGGACTTCAGGCACAACAGACTAGTTTACTGCTTTTTTCTTCTGGCA
The DNA here is from genome assembly GCA_013398915.1 of Dromas ardeola. Lineage (NCBI taxonomy): Eukaryota > Metazoa > Chordata > Aves > Charadriiformes > Dromadidae > Dromas > Dromas ardeola. Next base: position 54,205 of record VYZM01017373.1, on the reverse strand, counting down.
GCAGCAGCTGTGAATAAAATGTTCATCATGGCTAACACTCAGGGTGGAGCAGCTTTTCCTCAGCCCAGCACACAGCTCTGTGAGCGTTCATCTCCTGTGTACTTTCTTCGAAGACCTCATTTTGCACGCAGCAGCCCTCCTGAACGGTGGGTGTTCTCGTGCACTGCTGCTATGAATGAAATCATTGACATTACACTGAGAACTATTTTTATAACTTTTGGCAACATAGTGGGAGTTTTAAAACGTAAACTAGTCTAACAAAATATTTTATAAACTCATAGAACTATATCACCAGCCCTGAAGGGAATAAAACAATTCTTCAAGCTTCCAGGAATTTTCAGTGACATTATTAACATTTGTTTTCACTTAGGTTATCCTAAAAAGCTAGTTTTGTTAAAAAATGATAGAGGATAGATAAAGATATACATAGCTTTATGCAGCGTTTTAGGCATACTAATGATGGCAACTGAAAGGTCAAATGATGTATTTTCTAGAATTGTCTGGTTTTTTCTATACATTATTAGAACTAATTGGAAAAGAGCAAAAAACTGGTTTTCTGTGGAAAAAAGTAGTGAAAGGTACCGTTTTGAAAATCTAAAGTTTAATAAATATACGTGTCCAATGGTCATGCTTATGTTTCCCCTCTGAGACCATGACAATTACATTCAGTGGAGCTGCAAATCCAGAAATGCTTTGTCATTAAACTTCAGTGCGACAGCAGCTCAATTCTGTTCAAGTCAGTATGGGCACTTCATTTATGGCAAGGAAGGAAAAAGGGAAAGAAAACAGATACCTCTGGTCAAATGAGGGGTGTGACCCTGAAGATACCTCTTGCTCTCTGGTAGCTACACAGAGAGCCCAAACAGCAAGGCTACACTAGACAGCTAATTTTCAGATTGATAGAGGCAGGTGGATTGAATTTCAGTTTAAAGGTCTGCTTACCTCACTTTATTAATACAGACCTTATACCTCCAACTTTTGCAAAACTTTGACCAAGGAAATCCTTGATAAGGAGACACCATCTAAATACAGGTTTCATTTGGCTTCACATTTGTCCAAATCCCACTTGCCAAAAATATGAGGCTGGATTCTGCTCATCTGTCTCTATTAACCTCTACCCAGACAACCACACTAATATTCAGCCAAGGGGCTGATCATCTTGACAGTTCCTGTTGGCCTTGAAGAGTTATTTACAGAGTTAATTTCTGTTTACACAGTTATGATTTCCATGGAAGAAGTTATTTCTTTAGAGAGGAGTTAAGAGTCTAGTGAAGGGTCGCGTGGTATCAGCTTAAGCGTCTCCCTAAGTTCCAGGGTGAGATCAAGTGCAGGGAGAAAAGGAAGTACATGCGCAAGTAGGAGATGAGGACAGACAAGAACAATCCTGAGAGTCTTGCCGAGGAAGGATGATGTTATTGGAAGGGAAGAAGTAGAAGTCATGTAAATTGGCCCGGTTCAAAACCTGTATAAAAACTAAGTGACCTTGACCCATAAAAGTGGAACAAGAAGTTTGAATTTGTTGATAGTGCAGTAGAATCTTGTGGGTCACAAGCAAGAGAGATGGTCTGTAAAACAGTATTTTAACCTTTATTAGGTAATGGTTGGTGTCAAAAAGACACAAAGGAGGAACTTTTCTTGATGGCATAGCTTACCTTCCAAACTGTTTTTAAAATCAGGACAAGAGTACAAAGACCCCTCCAGGTCTGACCCTTGAAGTCTTCTGGGCTTGAAATATTTCACAATTTTTCTTTGCAAGACTAAAGCCTTATCTGTCTGCTTGCAAAATATTGACCATGCCTTTACATTTTCCACTGAGAAAAAATTAGGTATCTGTTATGTAGTTGTGACAGGTATAGAATGTTATTTCCAAAATCAAGTATGTATGTTCTTCATTAGAAGATGATACTAAGTATAGAGTGTACCTCTAAGAACTCATGCTTGTACCTGAATTCCTCGAATAACATACTAGGAAAATAATTAAATCAACTGTGGTACATTTTTGCAGTAGTTAATGATTGCCATATGTGCGTATCATGAATGTCAATAACATTGGAGGAGTGCATACACATAGAAATTTCATAATGGAAAAAGAATGGGAAAAGATTACTTAAACCAACTTCTGGGCCAAAAGGAGAGCAAACAAGTATGCTGTCTCTTCTGCACTAATTTAAATTTGATTTCTTTCTTGTTATTTTGCATGAAGATGTCAAAGTTCTTGACATGTTGAAAATAAGTTCTCTGAAGATTATTTTTTTTTTCGTAAAAATGTCTTATTTGCCTTGTGTGCTCATCTTAGTTCTTCCCATGTAAATCAAATACCTTTCACAACACCATTAGCATATAGACAAAGACACTTCTACACATAGTAAGAATCTCTACCCAGCATGCATCTTCAAAGACGGATGAATAGTATCCACTGACTTGAAAAGGACACATTCCCTTGATGGATAAGGCATATTTATGTAACATCTATTTTGCAGCATGCTCTAGATTGTGCACATAGGAAACAGGGTAGAAAATGAACCAGTACTTCAGAAAACCTCATTTCAGATTAAATCATCTTCTGATTCGGACCTTCTCTTGACAAATAAGCCTGTGCTATCTACAGCAGAATGCTTTATTTAGTGTGGCTGTGGACCCCCTGCTACACAGAACCGAGGCACTGGGCCAGACCTGTTGTCCTGGAGCTTAGCAGCATCACAGATGTGAGGTGTTACAGAACGAGTGCAGGGCTCATCTAGCCCTTGGGTGGTTATCCTTTTGTGGTCATCAGCATGAGTACTAGTGGTACTGCTAGAGTAAGCTTGATCATATCAGGAGTGACTCCAGGGCTCTGGGGGCTGGAGAGGGGGGCATGGGAACTAAGGTGAAGTTCTCCTTGGTACTTCCATCTGTGGTGGGTTGAATTTGGCTGTCTGCCAAATGTCCAAGACACACTCTCACTCCACCTCCTCAACAGATCAAGGGGAGAAAATAAGATGAAAAAGCTTGTGGGTCAAGACAAAACAGAGATGTCACTTACCAATTACCATTATGGGAAAAACAGACTCTACTTGCGGAAAATTAATTTGTTGGCAATAAAATAGAGTCAGATACTGAGGAACAAAGATAAAACTAACAACACTTTCCCCACACCCCCTCTTCTTTCCAGGCTCAACTTCATTCCATTCCTGACTCCTCTCCTTGCTCCTCTCTAGTGGCAAAAGGGGAATAGGAAGTTGTGGTCAGTCAAGAATGGCTCCTCTCTGCTGTCCCTTCCTCCTCACACTTTTCTCCTGCTCAAGCGCGTGTCCCCTGTGGGCTGCATTTCCTGCTAGAAAACCTGCTCCAGCATGGGCTCTCCAAGGGCTGCAGCTTCCTTCAGGGCCTACCCACCTGCTCCAGCAGGAGATCCTCCACATGCTGCAGTGTGCATATCTGCTCTGACATGGTGCTTTCCATGGGCTACAGCACGACAAGATGCTTCACCATGGTCTTCCCCACGGGCTGCAGGAGAATCTCTCCTCCAGCACCTGGAGCACCTTGTTCCTCTCTCCCTTCTCTCACCTTGGTGCTTGCAGCGTTCTTTTTTACACTTTCTTTTTCCTCACCCCTCACTGCAGGGCAGTGTTTTGTCCTTTCTTAAATATCCTTTCCCAGATGATCCACCATCTTGTCTGGGGGGCTCAGCTGTGCCATGTGGTGGGTTCCAGTTGGAACAGGCTGTGTCCAGCACCGAGCAGCCCTGGCCTCTCCTCACAGAGGCCACCCTGCAGCTTTCCCTGCCAACACCTTGCCGCTGATGGCTGATACACCATCCAAGGGGAAGGGCCAGGGTAGGAACAGATCGATCCTGTGTGTCAATGCCCAGACGCATGATGAAGTCAGGGCTTTGGCTCTTATGGACATGGGGCTCTTCGAGCAGCCTCGTCTAACTTTAAAGTTAACATTGCTTTGAGCATGGGTTGGACCAGGCGGCTTCTGGAGACTCTTCCAACTTAAATTATTTTACAGTTGTACACCTGTCTGTTGGAGAGATTGTATCTGTCCCCCTCTCTCAAGTTTATCAGTATGTCTAATAACAGAAACTACCTCTCCCTCTTATTTCTCGATGACTTATGTAAAGAGGCTCATTCCTCTTCATATCACAAAGAAATTGATTATTGAAAATCATGACTGAAGCACAGAGGTATTGATATGAGATGAAGTATACAATTGCCAGTTGATACAGCCTTTCTCAGCAACAATTTTCCATCTTTGTTCTCAGGCCTGGTATCTGCCTACGTATCTACCTCATGCCTTTAAGAAAACAAATGCTCCTACCTCTACATACCTTCAACATGATTATCCTTATCAGCAGCTGAGGTAAAGACAGCTAATATTCACCTTAAAATAATAGAAAACAGATGAGAAAAATGAACGGAATAAATATTAACATAAAAAAGGCTTATCAACATTCTTTAACTTTCATTAACAAGCTTGGGTTTTTTATTTTATTTTCAGTGGAAGGTATACTTCAGATATTTAACAGGTCAGAAAAATCCAGTCTTCTGTGATTATGAAATGTATTTATACACGCTTCAAGTTTTCAGTGGAAAATTGCATTAACTGGAAGCGAATCAGTTATGTATCATTTTAAGAGAAGTTATAAGCATCGGGTTTCCCATATACTACTATAATTTATGTCCTTTGTCTTATTGCATCCAAGGGTACTTTCCAGTAAACTAGAAAATAAAATATGATCTGTGAGACTGGGAAGGAATACAAAGAATATCCCTTTTAAACAATGGCCATGTCAAATCTAGTAAAATCAACTTCATATTTTTCTCAGGAAAGATGCTAATATTGTTTATCTACTTCAAACATCTGTTGGGACTGTGTGTTATGGAATAAGGGAGAAACTCATTAAAGGCCTGTGCAAGCTCAGATAAGAAGATGATATGCATAAATACATAAATGACAATAAGAAAGACAGTCAGCCACATGAAAACCATATGTAGAGTTATAATGCATGTAATGTTGGAAGGAAAACTATGAAAGTTTTTGGAAGACAGTTTCTCAGTAAGACTAGGAAAGCAAAACTGTGCTTAGTTATAACTTCAGTCACCCCTAGTGCCCATGACCTGAGTGGACCTTCCAAACTTGAAGCCGAGATGAGTGAAGTAACCAAATTTTTTTCACTTGGCCAAAAGTGTAGCACTTAGCTTAGTGGGATGGCACTTCCAGTGTATTCATGTCATCTAAGCACAGGCAGCTAAATTAGGAACCTATATAAGGAAACTCAAGTTCCTGTATAGATGGTGAAGCTTCCAGGGGAAAAAAATAAAGACTCATATTTTAGTAACTCACCCCTTTCATTTACTGGAAAAGAACCAAAAAGTTACTTCAAGTCCCTTTGCATTCTTCATATCGGCCCACATCATCAGAAAATATTCTCATTCTTTATGAGGGCAAGGCTACATTTTACCTCAGTCTTCTGATCTACTTGAATAAAAATTCCAAAGCGCTTTCTCACAGTTCTTTTGCTTCCAATTCTTATAACAGTAATCTGGTTTACAGAATTCTTTTGGGGTCTACTTTGTCTTCTTTACAGGTAGAAAAATTTTCCTAATCCGAAGTATGTTGCTGCATGAGATTTGAGGTTGAAGAGCAGGTGTGGGAAAAGATGAAACAAATGATTTCTAGATTCTGTCACATCCTGTTATTCAAATATGTGGGGAAGAGATGGGAGAGGTACATCTGACTGATATGTCTTTCAGGGTAGAGGTTTCCCTTTTTGGATGTTATTTCCCTGTGGAACTGACCCTAACACAGAAGATAGCCACTTTTTATCCTTGGCCATTTGTTATTTTGTGTCTTTAGGTACACAAAAAGCAGTTGGAATGAGGAGGCACTATTCCTCAGGTTCTTGACTCTCTCAGTTTAAGTATTAAAACATCCAGTTGCAAAATAAAATTGGCCATTTCTGGAATTTAGAAACAAATCTGTGATTCTTTCTGGTTTAGTATGAATGAATTTTTATTAATTGTGTTTCATAAGTATAAAAATGAAATTCTATCTGAAGTAAGGTTGAACTTTTGTGCTACATCACCAATAACTATATAGAAATATCATAGATTTGTTTATTTGTACAGGAAACAAAAGTTAGTTATTAACCTCAGCATTGCAATGCTGTCTGAAAGTTTATGCACAGAGAAAATTTATAATCCCAGTGGTTTCATAGTTAGACATCCTCCATCAACATCCTAACACTGACTGAAGGTCTACTGAGTTTTACCTTCAAGAGGATCTGGATGAAGTGTTTAATGAATCATAATGTCAAAGGCTGCCAATAAAGCACGCTTGAAAAGAAATCTTATTTCTGTAGAAGAAGTGGCTAAGAAGCAGGGCCATCCCCTTTTACTTCTAACAAAGAGGTTTTTACTGCAGTGGATTCCAAACAAAACCAGCTATTTTTCCAGCAGAATAATTATGCAAAATAAAATCGCCTATGATATTCTATAGTAAAATCTCAAACATTTTGATTAACTCAACACAAGGAGTCCTTTGAATCCTGCTTTAAAGGTGGAAAAAAATTGATTTAGGTCTACACAATTCACACTTCATAGATAGATTAATAATCAGAGATTTTTAAGCAATTTCCATTCTAAAATCAGGAAGGCAATTAACATAACACTACGTTTGGTGGATAAGCACTTATGCCGACCATTGCCAAACCCTTTGTCAGGCAAATTTTAGGCAAGCCAACATTATTTTTGTTTTTTAATTAGTTTATGGTGTTAGTGAAATTCTAATTTTTACCACAGTGATCTAACTTGTTCCCTTCTTCTGCCAAATCTACTTCTACAAAGCATGGAGTAACTGCCTTATAAAAATCATATGCCAGACTGCTTCCCAAGGATGCTTTCTGTGGTAATTGCCTTTCTTCAGGTCCCTCCAGCTCCTCCAGAGCAATTCCATCCCCATTTGCAGCCAAATCTTTCCCGAGACTCTCTGACCAAGAACAGAAAATCTCAGCTGGTTTTCCACAGCTTGTGCTGAAGCCTTGTTCATGCTACAGTACTGTCCGATCCTTCTTGTTTGCTGCGCAGGACTGCTGGAGCAGTGATTACTAGGGAAATCATTAACAATCTTCCCTGAGTAAAGGCCAAGTGATCACAGGTAAATGCAGCTAAATTTTCATCAGGAATTAAACTTAATCTTTCATTGACAGGTTTTTCGCTCTACTATATCTACATACAAACACACACATATTGTATTTTTGACAATATGAAAGGCTATTTCCAGGCTTTCCATTCACTACAGAAGAAACTGGGAATAAAGTCTATGGCAAAATCCTATTGAACTGCCAAAAACCCAAAGCAGTTTGTTTTATAAACCTTTCCAAAGTGGTAAAAAAGACCCACTGTGTTGCTTTTCCATAGACATAGTCATTTACTCAAAATATTCCACTCTGTTCAATCACAACCCATTTCCACAGCTGAATGACTCATTTCTGTTCCTAGCTCACCACCTTGTTTTAATTCTCATTTCTTGTTTGCCTGCTGTATAGGAGTGACAGAGAGAAGTTAAAGCGTGTGGCAAGAAAAGGAAGTGCCTTAAACAGAAGTGAGCATGTACTGAACAACATGTTGGTGAAGTCAATCAGTGAAACCTACTGAAATCAATGAGATTACTCACACTAATTTCCACACGCATTGGGCAAACCCTTTGATGGCTTTCAAGGCCAGGGTGGCAGGAGATATGCATCAAGGACTCTGAACAATGCTATGAAATGATATCTCCAATTATACTATGTTCTTCACATAATAAAACATTCCTGCTCAAGTTTTCCACCTAACCGGGAGGTGATATCCAAAATATATTTCTACAGCTGTACAAGTACAAGTAAGTACAAGTAAGCAAATCCATTACATATGATCAATGCAATTTTTCAGATGTGTTCAAATTGTCAAGGTCCCAAACTAATTTCAGACCATCTTTCTGTTAGCTTAAACTGGAGGTAAATATGGAAATGAAAGAAGCTGTCTGTTGAACACGGACTTTATTTCAAAGTATATAACTACTCTGGCATTTGGCATTACCTCAACATGGCTACGGGCAAGCAGCCACTCTGCAAACTTAAAGACATTCTGTGAACTTAAGCTATAATTTTGGAAACAGCTTGCTGCTTATGCATTGAAAACTAATACTGTTTTTTTTCCAGTGTGCTGTTCATTTGCTGGAAAACTCGTCTCTCCCTCACATAAAGCCAGAAATGCTTGTATCTCCTTGTTTTGTTATTTCCCAAAAGCAGAATGGTACGTTGAATAGCAAAATAAGTAACATCTGTAACCCTCAGATGGAAGAAAAGAGAACATTCCCTGTAGTATCCGATATAAATATCTGCAATAAACACCCCTTGAAAGGCTTAACTAGAGGACAACATGAACATTGCAGTACAATACTTCGACTTTTTGCATTCCACTGTTCAAGTGAAAAGGACAGCCCTTTGTTTCAGCACATCTCAGGTTTTTGGAGGATGGATCATAATAGAAAGCTAATGTTTAGCCTGAAGAAAACAGCTTCAGAGTTGTAGTTGCCAGTTTTGTCATAGCTGTTCTTTCAGACAAGTCTGTCTTGGTTCAGCCTCGCTGTTCTCCAAACTACAAAATCACTGCTCAGTCCAAGGAAGTGGTGGGAGGAAAATGTTTATTTATTTAATTAATTAATTATTTTCAAATTTACACCTCTAGGACTGCATAAATACTATACTTTAATTTGGAGTTATAAAATATCATAAAATCTTTAAGTAATGGATGGGGTGACTATGCAGATTTTGCCAACTTGCTTTTCCAATAATTCAAGATAATCCAAGGTCTTTGTGTATGAATTTGTGTTTTCAAGCTATTCCAAGGTGCAGAAGGACTTAGACTTTTCTTTCCAGAGGATTTAAAACCATGATTGGTTTAATATCTTCCATTATTATAAGCAGTGGTTTCTGATAACTTCTACTCCACTCTGTCTTCCAGGCAGCACTATAGAGATGACAATGCCATCATATTCTCTACTCAGTGGATTGATTCAGCAAGAAATATGCCAACACAATGGTGTTTCCCCCCGCCCCGGGTCCCAATTATTCAGAGAAAGTTAAATTCTAATGTAAGGGTATATTTTGTGAAATGTAGAGACATATTTTGTGACATACTGAAGGGGAACAAACATTCAACGGGGTCAGGCCAACCTATAGGCCACAGTGTGACCAGAATGGTCTGTGCTAGTTACCTCAAAGGAATGCAAGAGACAGCAAGTCCTTGTGAGAAATTTCTCTGCAGGGAAGCCTCAACTTTCAACAAGAATTGGCTTAAAAACTAGGCAAGAGGGTTTCCATTCCTTTCCAAACAGTTGATTATTCATATTTCTTATTATATCTCTTGATAGCCTTGCACTTCTATTAGTGCAATCATGTAACTGGTATAATTTGGCTTCACAGAGGTCAAGAAACTCTAATTGCCTTCTGGATTCCCGTTAGAATCAGGAGTTCAGAAAACTTTGACCAGTGCGAATTCACTTCTCCCCAGTGTACAGAATCCATGGCTTTTGGAGTTGTATATTTCAGTTGTTTTATCAAAGGAAATAACAAACATCATTTTCTCTTTGGCCATCCGGAAAGACATGATAGCTAAAATAAGTGAGATATGTTCTTTTACATATAGGTTTCTGGTCTAACAAGGTCATTTAATTTTTCAGTTTTGCCATTGACGAAAATGAAAAAATTTTCATTGCTGTTTTTTTTTTAACATACACAGTCCTTCTTACAGTCTGCCAGTGTCATTTATCTGACTAAAAGCTTTTAAAAAGTAAACAACTAGTTTAAGTTATCTTTGCTAGATGTAACTCACAGGGCAATTATTCTCTCATGAGATAGAGTCTAATGATATAGTTCACTGTAACAGCAAAGCCTGTTTAACAGCAAGCTTTTGCCTGATGCATCAGGGCTTACTCCTTGTCCCTAGACAGTCATTCCAGCCCTCTTTCTTACATTAATGCACATCTGACTTTCAGTGAGCCAGTTTACAGAGCCGAACTGCAAAAAACCTCGGTCATTCTTCTTTGAAAGACTAGGATTTGGGGGTGGGTGGTGAGGTTCACTCCCAGAAGCAGATAATCATAGGGTCAGAAAAATACTAGTGCTCATCTAGGGGAAGCAGTGGGAATATGGAACAAAGAGCATCAGTGGGTGCAGAGGGAGTACATTACCGAAACTTCAGGCTGCCTGAGCTAGTAGGAAACCAAATGTAAAATGTAAAATGGACAGTGCTTATTTCTCTTCCTTGAATATTGAGGGAGCTAAGGGAAAAATAACAACGAGCTATGCATAAACCCATGGTTAGAAAATCTTCTATGGTGACTAGAGCACATCAAAATTCAAAATTTTTGGTTTTCAAGAAACAAAAGCATTTTGATCTTTTGTTGCAAACAGAAACAAGATTTGAAAAATAAATAGAACATATTAGATGATTAGGTAGAACACAGAAGATGATTAGGGGACTAGAACATCTCTCTTATGAAGAAATGCTGAGAGACTTGGGTTTTTTTAGCCTGGAGAAGAGAAGACTGAGGGGGGATCTTATCAACACTTATAAATACCTAAAGGATGGGTGTCAGGAGAATGGGGCCAGGCTCTTTTCAGTGGTGCCCAGCAACAGGACAAGAGGTAATGGGCACAAACTTGAGTATAGGAAGTTCCACCTAAACACGAGGAGGAACTTCTTTACTTTGAGGGTGGCAGAGCACTGGAACAGGCTGCCCAGAGAGGTGGTGGAGTCTCCATCTCTGGAGACATTCAAAACCCGCCTGGACACGTTCCTGTGCAACCTGCTCTACGGTGACCCTGCTCTGGCAGGGGGGGTGGACTAGATGATCTCCAGAGGTCCCTTTCAACTCCTGTCATTCTGTGATTCTGTGATATCCTGACTTGGAAAAGAAAGAAAATTATACACCGTATACTTTAAAATGAAATTTTAATTCTGGTTTTGGTTTTGTTTTTTTAGTTTTTCTCAGAATATCTTTTTCTTTAAAAAAACTGTGCTTTAAAGTTTTTTTTGGAAGGAATGTCCTAACTTTTTTTGAAATCAATGCAAGATCACCAGAAACATATTTTTTAAATAATGTTACTTCGAATCTTCAGAATCTTCAAAATCTCTACAAAACAGTAAATAAATGTTTATAACAGCTTCGCTTATTAACATTATTAATAAATTCCTACAAGCTTGAGCAATTACTAAGAAGAATTGAGAATCAATTTTTAACTGAAAGAGCTAATTATTTCTCCAGGCTATCACATAAGGAAAAATAGAGGAGCCAATTACATTGCAAGTACTCTCCTCCTTTGGGTAATGCACCCTCTTGGTGCTTTGGTTTCGTAGACCATCTTTTCTGAGGGGTGGGGGATCATTGCCAGCATATTTTTACCATGTTGCTATACAAACTGCAGTGCTTCTTCAAGATTTTCATGCCTAGGGATCTTTTTACACCTCCTCCAAAGATAAGATCATAAATATTTTTAAAACACGTCCTTCTGAAAATTAGCAGGAATAGTTTCTTGGAATTCTGTCCCCTTTGTTAAATTATTCCTTCCAGCACTGCACGGGGGTCGTTAAATTCTGTGTTGTGAGTAATGACATGCGGCTTCAATATCCCAGGTGAAATCTAATTGAAGTTAAGCATGGAAGTAAATGTTCGCAGAACTGGCACTTTAAGCAATTTTATAGAAATAAATTTAGAAGATGATTGATTCTTTCCTTGCCTCTTTCTTTTTCCTTGGATCTCAAGGGAACCATCTACATGACTCCACTGAAATTTATATAGTTTTATGAAACTTTTTTTCTTCCCCAAAAGACATTATTCTAATAAAAATATAGAGCATTAAAGATGACTCATCTCAATCCAGCTCTGTTCTCCTCACCAGGTTATCAGCCAGGCCTGCTGTACCCATTCATGTATACTCTCACAATTTCAGATGGTGAAATTCAAATATTACTTCGCATTTTAATCCAAAGGTATTGATTTTCTCACTTTTATGAAGAGTTCCACTGTCCACTTTTTTTCAGTGCAGTCATTAGTGTGTTGAAGCTTTACGCTGAAATCTATTTTAAACATATTCCTGGGTTTTTGTTAGCAGTCCACCTAAATTTTCTGATTTTTATGAGTAATTATTCTCTTTTTGTGCTTTTCTTTGCAGTACTTACTTTTAATCCGAAATATCTGTGCAGTCTTTTTTACAGCATTTTTTCTTTTTCTTTTTATTTCTTAGATTTCTGAGTTTAAGTTTCACAGATCCATGATTCCTCATTTTAATAACAGCATTGATTTAATTTTGCTAGTCTAAGGCATTTCTTCACCTTTGATGTGTACCTGTGTCATGTGAATATTGTCATGCGGCAATACTAAATCACTCTCTGAATTACTTCTGCACTGTCAAAGCTGTTGTAAGCTAAAGAAAATTAGACATATAAAAATAACTGTCTTTAGCACGGCCTGGGAGATGTTAAAAGCAGCATATGAAACCATAAGAAATTAATATACCTGAAATGCAGCACAAGAATGTGACTCTCAAATCTCTGTGTGTTATGGAAGAGCAAATTGTTATGTTTTTCTCCAAACTGAGTTTTATTTTGAGTGATCATTTAAGAAATGACAGAAGAAATGAAAGCAATGCTGCACGTGCACCTTATATTTGGCACATACAGAAGTGTTTCTAAGACTGAGGTCTCAAAATAAGGCCAAGTGATCTTCCTGTTTTATGCACAAAAGCAGGTCCATCTGTATTTCTGTGTGCAAAAATTATCATAATCTATGTCTTTGACTGGTAAGTCTGTAGACGCATGGGACTCATAACCTGAAAATTTGTCTGGTAGCATGAAAACATCCAAAAGTATACCTGAAAACTACATGATACTGCAATTTTTCCTCTCATTTCAGATTTCAATAAAGACCATATTACAACATAAATTCTGGTGGCTGTATAAGTGAGAAGTATAGTGCAGCTGCGAAAATAAATAGAAAAAGTCATACCAAAGGCAAATTAGAATAACTGTAAAAAAAAAACAATTAATACCCCATTTTTCATTCTAATGACATGCATTTCCCTTAGTAACTGAACAACAGTGCTATCCTGGATTAGCATGTTATTTGTTCTCTACACACTTTTAAAAGCCTGGATTTAATTAGAATAACCAGTTGCAAATTAGCTATTGTTTTCATTGGTAATTTATCAAATTAAATGGTTATTTTAACTGCACTTCACTTTTTAAACACTTTACTGCCCTGTAAATCTGCTTTTTACATGCCATTACATTACTTAGGGGTTTAACAAAGAATGTTTTCAATTCTGCTGATGGGTGGAGAGTAGATTTAAATACTGTGTTTTGCAAACAATTTATATTTTAACAGGCAAATCCCCAACAAGGAAAATATACAATCCATCCAGTCCAAAGACAAAATATTTCTGCCACAGTTCATACCTTTCATAAATGTACCTAACATTCAATAATTCTGTGTGTTGTAACAGAAACGCCATCCTTCTGGGAAATCATTTCAGAGATCCAAGGGTAAGGTCCAGATAAGCACTTCAACTTGTGCTTCAAATGAGCACTTCAACAGGTGCAAATTCGGCAAACTGTAGCCTCTTACATGAAGTAAAGAAAAAGCAACAAAGAAACCCCGCCCAATTCCAACGGTTTCTGAAGCGCACCTAACATTTCTTGCAAACAGTATTTTGCTTGCTGAAAGTTGAATCCATTTCTGACTATATGAAGAACAAGAAGGTAGTAGTCAGCATGGATCAATGAAGGGGAAATCATACTCTTCCATGATAAAATGGAAAAGTTGATGGATTGAGGGGAGAACAGTGGATGTTGTGTCTTGATTTTAGCAAGGCTTTCAACACCATATCCCATAACATCCTCATAGACAAACTAGGTTAGCAGACAGTCAAATGTATTTAAAACTGGCTGAAATGCCAGGCTGAAAGGACTGTGATCAGTGGCACAAAGTCCAGTTGAAAGCAAGTCACAACCAGTGTACCTCAGGGATCAATATGGGATCATTCATGTTTAACATTCTCATTAATGACCTGGATGACAGGGTGCGCCCTCAGAAAATTTGCAGATGATACGTACCTAGGAGGAGTGGCTGATAAACCAGAGGTTTGTGCCACCATTCAGAGAAACCTCAGCAGGCTGGAGAAATGGTTGGACAGGAACCTCATGAAGTTCAACAGAGGGAAAGTCCTGTGTCTGGGGAGCAACAAACTCATGCACCTGCCGATGTTGGGCACAAACCAGGTGGAAAGCAGCTTAGCAGCTGGAGTCTTGGTGGACAACAAGATGATCACGAGCCATCAATGTACTCTCACTGCCAAGAAGTCCAACAGTCTCCTGGGCTGCATTAGAAAAATTGTTGCTAGCAGGCTGAGAGAGATGAGAGAAATTTTCTTCT
>VYZM01017373.1:0-39687 GCA_013398915.1 Dromas ardeola | reverse complement strand
TGGGCTCCCCAGTAAAAGAGAGACATGACCTCTTTGGAGCATGTCCAATGAAGGGCAACTAAGCTGATTAAGGGTTTGGAGCATCTTTCATATGACAAGAGGCTGAGAGAGCTGGGACTGTCCAGCCTGGAGAAGAGAAGTCTTAGAGGGACATCCCTGAGCCTAGACACAATGTGTATAATTACCTGATGGGTACAAGACACAAGAACTAGAGATGTCTTATGAATGGTGCACAGTGACAGGACAAAAGGCAATGGGCAAAAACTGAAATACAGGAAATTTCATTTAAACATAAGAAAAAATATTTCAGTGTAAGGATGGTCAAACACTGGAGTAGCTTGCCCAAAGATGTTGCGGAGTCTCCACCCATGGAGATATTCAAAACCCAACTAGACACAGCCATGAGCAACCTGTTGTAGCTCAACATGCTCTGAGCAGAGGAATTAGACTAGATGATCTCCAAAGGTGTCTTCCAGCCTCAACTGTTTCATCATTCTGCCATTCTGTAAGTGTTGGGTCATTGTAGATGTCAATGTTCTACTGATTATTCCCATTTTTATAGTAATAAAGCATCACTACTGACTAGCTTCAGGCAGTAACCAGAGGATTTATCCCATGTGGACCTAACAAGCTCCAGACACGTGGGCAAGATACAAATGCCTGGCGCACTGCAGCGAATGTGTTTAGCTATGGCTAGTTCTGACTCAAGTAACTAGTCTGTAAATTAAATTGCAGATTACTGCTATCTCTGGGACAAATCCAAAGCCCATTAAACCCTTTCATCAAGTTCAACTATTTCTGAATCTGGACCTTTCATTCTTATAACTAATTTATCAAGTTAAGAACAAAATCCAGCAATTAAATTATCTCTGATTTTAAGTGAAGTGTCAAACTGCATAGTTGGAGGCTCTACCAATGTATTTTTTTCCCTCATGGCATTGTTCTGTGACATCTGTTAATATGTTGTCATGATAATTTTTTGCAGCATTTGGGAATTTTGATAATCTTACCATTATGGGGTGTGGATTGGCAGATATAATTAGAGATGTGTGCTTTGGGAGTGGGGGAGAAATAAATTATAAAAACATAAAATATGACCACATATTGCACTGAAACTGAAAATTATTATTATGTGTGATGTAGACAAACTGGTATACAACATAACAAAGGCATCTCAGGCTATTATTTCAAATAGTAAAAAAAGATCCGTTGGCTGTAATTAAGGCCGGCTTATTTCTTTTTCAAACATATATTACTTAATTTCACTCCGAAACAGCATGACTTAAACTTTGTTTAGTACTTACTGTAGCAAAAAAGGTTATAATAAGGAAAGAGAAAGGTGATTATAAGGAGCTATTATCACAATTCTGGTAATGTTCTGCCATATTTTTAGGAGTAATGATGTGCAGAACATTTTAATTGCTCTGACTTTCTTAATATATTGAGTTTTCATCCTTTCATTAAATTCTATACTAATTGTCTGAACTGTCTTTGAATTTGACTTGGAAGTTTCTCTTAACTTGAGTGATTCTCCTGTCATTATAGGTGAATCTTGCTTCATCTCCCCTTGCATATATAAATTCAAATGTCAGGCTATATGAAAACATGCTGCTTTCTTTTTTTTAATTTTGTTTTTACATTCCAGCTAAAGAGCAATCACCAATGAAAGAAATTGCTGAAACATTGTTCACATCTCATCATCAAAGAGAAAAGCAGAAAAAGTTGTTATACAACATAAAAAATAATTTTATTGAATCAACAGGCTTCCTGGAATTGAACTTTTTCCAAAGATATTGATTTTTAGTTGTGTGTGTGTACCTTTCCTCTCTATCAGCATATTTTCTCTGAACTCAGTAGAAGTACTCACCTGCAAAAAAATTCTATACATTTATAAACATTCACTTTTTTTTTTTATATTAGCAATTATTACTGGTAAATGGAAGCCATCAATCTGACCATTAGACATACTTTCTGTTTCATAGGGATGGTGCACTGGAAAAATTACAACAAAGAATTATTATGATACTTGATTCACTTTACTGCTGAAAGTTATTTTCACATTTGTATTACAATTAGAAGCATAGAAAGTAGAATTCAAGTAGAGGAGGGCAGGAGAATTTGAGAAAACCTTTATTCCCAGACATGGAAAGAAATAAACTAATTGAAATTTTGGGGAAAAAAAAATTCTGAGGAAAAATAAAGCATTTTAGGAAGAACAAAGCTGACAGATTTTTGTTTTATCACCTTACCAATGGGGCTTTTGGGACAGGACACACTATCTGCATACTTTGATTTGTCACAACAGCGGACAGAAATAATACATTTCTGGTGGTGCTTCAGTTTCTTTAATTCCTCATTTTTCAGCACCAAACTGGGGGTTTGCAGCTAAAATATATAATTAACTTTAACTAAATTAGTAATTTTACCATAATTTTTTATTTAAGTCATGATCCTATGGAATTTTTTTAAAATGTAGCAAAACAACAGCATTTTTTCCATATTTTTTGATGGTGGTTGTTTTACTTACTTGAAACTTCATGCTGTTTTATAAAGTATCTTTTTTATCACAATGTCTAAAGCAGAAGCCAAATCAGTGTTATGAAGTCAATCCTTTGCTGCAGAATGGGGCCATGCAGTTGACATACTGTGGCAGGCAGATTCTTCCACAGAACAGGGTTATTACTGAGGACTGGAGTTCTTCAAACTATTTTCTTTTTATGTCAGCAACATTTTCAGACCTGCCCTGGGTTTAATCATAATGAAGCCTTTACCTCATTGAGGCAGTGAGGGGACTGAATAGCAGTACACCTTACAGTCAACATGATGATGATATACCTACATGCAAGTTTCTGCAGCAGCAGTGTCACTGGAAGGGCCTTAATTAACTCATAATTAAAACAATTCTCTAAATTACCTTTTAACACGTGTTACGCTTAACATGACGCTTGAGGAAAGGCAGTGCTGGATCTGTATAAGAAGCTGCTGCACGAGCAGCTGGCTTAGGGCTGGACCTCCACTTCCAGCACGACCTTCAGGCATAGGAATTTTCTTCTGGCAGAGCAACAGGTCTCATCACGCAGTACACAGCACAGGCCAACACTGAGAGGAAACAGCTCTGAAACATATGACTTTCAGAGCACTGAACACCCAAGTTCACAGGCAATTGATTTTTTGCTATTTTTCACAGAGTTGTACCTTTACAACATTTAGAACTGCCCCACAGACCTGCCAGTATGAGCGCTGTAAATCATGGCGCTAATTACTTAATCCTAACAGTGTGTTCTGGCTAGACTTGGGAAGTTCCACCGCCCTTACTAATTTCCTTCAAAAACATGAAAAACAAAACTGAGCACAAAGCTTAGTTCTTGTTAAACAATATTATCACCATGTAACAACTGACAGTTTGAAAAAAAAATTTTTCAAGTACTGAGGAAAATGCCTGTTTTGGCCCTATTTATCAAGGTGAGATTAATTTTGCGAAATATGCTTTTCTCAGACATGTAGTTGTTTCCGTTACATTTTAAATAGAAGACAATAGCAAATAAATATTAATTTTGGAGCAACGCTGTGCCAAAATAGCTCGAGTCTGTGCACTTTGAGCAGCAAAGAGGAAAAGTGTTGTAAAATCTAAGAAATTGCCTCATTCTAACCATCCAGCCATAAACATAGAAAACGAATTAATAATCCCAAGCAGAGGTGTGCATATGATGGGACAGCATGGGGTGAAGGATTATGCTATTTCCATCAGCCTTTGAGTCAAATGATGAGGAAGGTCTGTGTCACCTCTTGTGCCACCTCTGCTCGTGCTAATATGGAACAGGAAATTTCAAGGATCCCTTTGCTCTTCTTCCCATAAATTTACCCCTCAAAGCGTGTAGGCCTTTTGCAAGCAAGTTGTCATGAGGAAGTTACAGAGACCAAAAAATAAAAGGGATTTGTGGGGCAATACAGAATAGTATCGTTTCTTACCCCTCTGTGGACTGACATATCCACCTTGAGTTGCATTCTGTGTTTCAGAGTCTGCTGAAAAGTGCCCTCAAGTGTTTGGCTTGGTAAAACAAGTAAAGGTAGGACTTTTTTCCAGACACAGAATTTGCTTAAACCTAGGGTCCTCAAACCCTTTCTGGTAAATAATAAATAATTTTAAAAATATATTTAAAATTAGATAGAAGTCAGAGATTAAAACATCCTCTAATGATTTCAGTAATTGCCACACTGTCATCAAAAAAAGTGAATGCAGGTAGTTAAAAGTCCATGGCACCAACAAATAATTTGCTACCACACATAATCTCAGCGCATACACCTTGGCATACACATCTTGGCATACACCTGTGCACTGTCCTTAACCATGAACACACAAGCAGGTTATCAAGGGAAAATAAAACCTTCTGCTCCAAAAGTAGGGAAAAAGTGTTGCAGAAACATCACCTTCTGAAACAGCCATTTCAATAAATGCACATCTAACCTAACGTAAAAATATTACCTCTGGTTACACTCCAAAGAGGTTAATTCTGGATAAAGTTACTGTGCAATAACTCCGAGTTTGGTAAATCAAGTCTTTGCCCTGTACATGGGCAACTCCATCCTTTGACCAAGGCTTTAGAAATTCTAGACTAATTTAGAGCATTTCCTTTCCTCTCTAAAGTAGAATTCAACTCCATTTATTTAGCAAAAGTTGAGATGTCTTGTCCAACGTCATTTATCAGGCTCTCTCAATAGTCAGCAGAGTGATACGTTTCCTCTCAGCTGTCTCAAATATGTGGGTTTAATTGCGCTTGAAGGGGTCTGTCCTTCTCCATTTGCTAGAAGACAAAACAATTATCTTAGACTAGCCTTTTTAACAGTTGGAAAGATGAAGTGAGGTCAGACAAATCACATGGAACATTTCCCTGGACACAGATATCTGCTGTAATAGAGGCTGTAGAAGTATTTTTTAAGCAGACATTTCTCAGTTGATTTTTGTCAGTCAGGTCTACACTATCTGCCATAAGTGATGAACAGTAATGGTAACAATTAGCCAGTAACTGCTAATTATTCCTGACAAAAGGCTGAAGAGATTAGCTAAGCCATAAACCTTCAAATGTATCAGCGTGAGTGTAACTTTATCATAAATTTGAAACCTATAGAAAAGCTTGTGGCAAAGTCTCTCTCACTTCCATACATTAGTGATAGGACTGTCTCTGAAAGAATACATTGATTGTGAAAACATTAACTATGTGAATAAATATACATATTTAAGTGCTGGAAAAATCACAGCTTAGTCCAATTCCCACGAAAAAATCTCTCTTAAAAGAATGAATCACCAGTTTCTCTGTATCAGGGTGGGATTAATGCTTAAACTGGTGAACTGATATTCATTCATCATTCATTTTATAATACTTGAGGAAAAAAAAATAATCAAAGTACGCCTACAAGATAAAGCACAAGGCATCTACCATTTGAGCCAAGCTCCATTTTCCTTGCAAATATGTGCATATGCTAATAACCATAATCAATCACATATGTCAGGTTATACCTAAATAATGCATATTTTCCTCATTGCGTAGTTTCAGCAAAGGCTTTTTTTTCCATGAAATGTAAAGCACAGGAATTTGGACCCAGCTCAATCTATGCATGCTTATGTGATCACCCCCGGGTTTTCCCACAGGAAGGGGGTAATCAGATCTTCTAGTCTTCTGATATTTCCATTCCAGAGGTGAGATCCTGGTCCTGGTTACATGGGGGTAAATAAGGAACACATGCACCAAAATAAGAAAATGCCTTGTTTTTTGTCAGGTTGGCCAGGAATTTTTTAGGTTGGCTGCATAGTTTCATTCCATATCACAGAACAACCAAGACCCTTAAAATGTACTGATTAGACATTTAGAGCGCAACCTCAAAATAGACAGGATCTCAGTGACCAGGCCATTCACCAGACATCTGGGAACATTAACTCCAAGTTTTAACTCCTCTAAATTACTTCTCTAATGTGAGGAACACTCGTGATTTATATAACATACAGTAACTCCAACAGGAAAGTGTCCTGCTTTATGGAGTACAGTTAGCTATTTAAACCTGAGCAGGTAGCTAACATGAAAATTTTGACTTAACCACTAATCTACTTTCTCTGTTCCTCCTTAATGCATCTATATCATATCTGATAAAGCTTTCCTCCTTTCTTCATGGAAACCCACACATTTTAACCCAAACCCAAACTTTATGGTATAAATGAAATTAATCCAATAAGTTAACCAGGAGATTAAAACAAGTAGATCTTTACTGTAGATAATAGTTCCAAATGATCAGATTCTCTAAGGACAGTTCTTCAGAATGAATATCCAGAGCTTCAGACAGACTTTGTTAGACTGAATGCAATTTGAAGAGTACAAAGACAGACTCAAAGTGATAAAGAGAGTGAATCAATAATGCAATGAAATATGCGAACATCAATCTAAATGTTATTTATGTCATTTGATGATCTGCTGATAATCTTCATTAAAAAAAATGACTACGACCCATATTCACACCTTTCTCAGTCAAAAACATCACTGAAATCAGAAGTTCAGAATACAGAAGTTTGTTGTTGCTTTTCTGAAGTAAAAGTAACAGCTTGTGGTAACTGGAAATAAAATTCAACGTGAAGTTGGGCAGTCCCACAGGGAACATCAGGACAGTTGAGGCAGTGGTGTTCTCTTGTTCTCAAATTAGGTTTCGTCACTGTACACGTTATAATCTCAGCCCACATTAAAAGTCACCTCCAGCCAAAACGCAGCCCCCCAGCAGCGGGGACAGCCTTGTTCATTCGGCACCTGAGCTCAGGTTCAGGTTGCCAATCACATAAAGCGTATGGATCTGGCACGAGAGCAGCCAAAGCAAGGATTTCACCTTCCAGAACCCTGGCAAATATTGTAAGCCCTGTTCTTGTCAGCATGGTCTGGAGCCTGGCCAGCAGCCAGGAGAGTACCGTGAGTACAGGAGTCACGGCCTCCAGTTCATGTTTCACTCCCAGGTGTAGGGTTAGGCCGTTTCCTAGGATTTCCAGACACACCAGAGCAGTACTCAACCTCCTGAAGACAGCACAATATAATCCCTTTTCACGATATATTTGGAGACCTGTCATGCAGCTTGCTGTAAAACCATTCGTGCTGTGTTGTACACTGCAATTTAAGGGTAAAGGAAGACATGAAAACAGTTAGCTCCCATCTAGCTTATAAAAACAGTGGAGATTTTCTTTCTCCTTACAATTTTACACCTCTATAAAGCACAGTCCTGTCGAGAGTCAAGTGTATCCCAGGACTGTTTGCAAATGTATGGGCAGATATTTATGAAGTCAGAAACTTTCCCAAGTGAGTGAAATGAAATTGCTTTATTAGCTAACCTAAATGAAGATGCATAAAGGTCATCCTTGATGGAGACTGCACTCAGTGTTGCTTACACAAGAGTCCAACTTGTGCGTCAGATTTTGCTTTCCTCATATTACCAACTTCTGAAAAGACAGTTAATGTATCATTTCAAGGTTGGGAAACATGGCACTGTGGTTTAAGCCAAGTCTCAATTTTTGCCAACAGAGTCATAATCTGATAAGCCTCCTCTTTTTCCTGAGAACAGTAGTGCTATAGACATGAAAAAGACATTTTCAAAGCAAGAAAAGTGATCAATATATTTCCTCCAAACTGCTTTTGTTTAAATATCAATATTGCAGCTTTATTTTTCATTATCAAAAGCTTGTCCCTCATTTCTGGAAGACTGTGTTTGTGTCATATATTTCTTAAAATTTGTTTTTTTCTAATTTAATAACTCATAAAATCCCAACTTGCACATGGCAGTGGGAATGGGTAATCAGTAGGAGATTGTGTTTCTGTTCACATTGGAGAAAAGTTTTTCTTTCCTAATATTATTCTTCTGAATTTTCACTCAGACTAGGAGCTCACTGTTCCAAATCCATTCCAATTTCATCATATGACCTCTTGGAAAGTAAGGAGTACTAAAAGATAATATTGTATTGTAAGCCTTCTCTGTTTCTCCTCCAGGAAGAACTACAAGTGGTTCAAAACCATCCTGAGCTTCCTGTAGAGATGACTCCATATGCTGATCATATGGTGACTCGTAGATCTGGCAGAAGTGAGGCATTTAGCCCAGTCTAAGCAGTCACAAATTGATAAAAACAATCTGATCTGCCAAGCTGACAATACTGACAGCATAGCACACTGTGTGTTTCCAGACCTCTGTAGGGACATAAGTGGCAGTTCAGAGAGAAATGCTCTGAGTAAAGTCCTCCCTTCACCCTGGCTGTTAAAGATGAACCAGTCTGCAGAAAGACAAGCAAAACACAGCAACAAGGGTGGAATAAGTAGATCAAAGACTGGCTTTGTAGCCCGTGGATAAGAATATTTCTTTAGGAAAGATGATCCTTTTAATTTGCCTAGGGAAATTTTAAAATTGAGCAAGGAGATTTCCATACATCTCCAGGAGAAGCAACATTGGCAAATAGATCTTCTCAAACATTCGCTTTTATAAACTCTGTCTAACCCTCATGCTGCTTTATGTGCTTACTGGAAAGCTTAAGTTGGAAAAAGTAAAGTTGAGCAACCTGATCTAGTTGAAGATGTCCCTGCCCACAGCAGGGGGGTTGCACTAGATGAACTTTAAAGCTCCCTTCCAACCCAAAGCGATCTATGATTCTGGGCTTCTATAGTTTACTGTAGTCTACCTGATGATAGAAGCCTGTGCTAGTCTAAGTAGAAGCAACTCTTTCAATACAGTCCTGTTTCATTTCAGGACAAGAGCTAGGGAGATATATCAGGTTACTTTTGCAACATCCCATTGCTGTCACAGCACATCTTGTTTGGCTGAAAGGCCAAATTAACTGTGGACTTTAAGTTTACATTTGTACTTAACCGGCTTTTCCACCACTGAGACACACGCATGGTTTTTTAGCATATATTCGTTCATGGGAATTGAGCCAAAGCATACCTTCAAGCTGTAGAAGTTCCCAATGAATCCAGACAGAAAATATGAAAGGATATCTTAACAAGTCAGAAATCTATTCTTGAGTTTGGAACTAACCAGAGACTCTGTGATGAAATCGGATGAGCCAAATATTTTATTTTTGTTTTTAGTATAAAACATGGAAAGAAGACTCTTTCTCTTGCTATGCTGGATTGTTCAATAACATCACATTCCCTTCAGCTTGCCCCTGCAACATCAAAGAACTGTCTGGATTTACCAGCATCAAATACTGTAACTTTTTAGTAGCTCTGTGAATTCTTCTTAGCAAGCTATCCTTGTTTGTCCTGTAATCTGTTGCTTTATCACATCTTTCTTTGAGTTTCAACAGTGACTCAGCATTTCAGTGTTAATCCAGTCACTAGATTAGAATAATTAACTAAAGATTACTTAATGTTATTTCACCTAACTCTATCCATCTCAAAGTAAGTATGTGGACTAACTAATAATTTCGGCTCCCTCTGTAAGCATCTGAGAGAGATTTTCTAGAATATGACTTCTCTCACTCTGAAATAGTGCCAATAACAAGCGGAAAGAAGTGTTTCCTGGATGTACTTTTTTCTACTGACTAGTGCAAGAGCGTAAATATTTACCTCAGATTGAAATTTAACATCTAGAGTAGATTTTAGGACAAAGCTGAATAAGGTTATCTCTACCCTGACTAGAGATAGAAAAAATGTAATTTGTTTTCCATAATTGCACAGTAAAAACACCCAGCATGTAAAATACCTTGCCTTGGCCACTTCTTCCAGCAAGCTAGGAGACTAGTTGAACAGTTAGTCTGATCAACTTTAACAATACTTATGTACTTATTACCAAGAAAATGACATAATAAGATTTTTCTGTCATTTGCTATAGAATTAAGTAACTCTTAATTGGCATATGTGGCAAGATAATGTCTTAAATACTTAAGGAATCCACACTGAATAAGAGCATCTTAGTTCCACTAATGTCTGGTCTTGTTGAAGCTTAGGTCCACTTTCTCTCCAACCCCAGGAACTAAGGAAATGAATACAAGCACTTTGATGGTTGCACAATAAAATGCAGGTGGTGTTTGTTTTACGTAGAGATTTGCTGAATAGAGCACCAGCTAGCCATAGCTCACATCTGGAAGCAAATGTACACTTGAGTGTGTGGTTGCTTCTACAAGCACAGCAGCTGCCACTTTTCTACTAATATTCTCTTCAGTATCAAAGAAAGTCATTAATATATTAAGGTTTGGGAGGATTAAAAAAAGAGAGTAATGGTCTCTTGTTATGGGTGAAATGGGTGAAAATACCCATTCACGACATCTCCTGGAAGGCCAACATTCAAGCAGCTCCTATAATATCATGTGGCCTTTGTGTGCAGTTTACAGAAGTTTAATTTGGGACTACTGTTTGTGTTCTGGTTTTGTTGTCCTTTTTTTCATTCTCAAGATTGTTCTTCAAGATTACAGTGGGAAAACACGGAAAGCGCAATGGACCCTATTTGTAAATTGTGTTTGGGGAGGGATGGGGGGGAGGAAGAAAGTGTCATTTGGCATAATTAAGCATGGAGAAAAATGAATTCCCTGTAGCAAGGCACTGACTTTGACTGTATATTCAACATGAACAATCCCCTCCAAAGGAGAATTGTATTTACCCCTTCTGGGTAATTTTACAGACTAAAAGGTTAGAAAAAGAACAGTCTGTCAAGCACCTCTTCACATATATGTATATCTCAGTAAGTAGCCTGCATGATGACAATAGTAACAAAACCACCATAATTACATATGGACTCAAAGTGATTAAATAAAGAATAAAATGAACGGTGTTCTTGTTGGACAGCACAAACTAGAAAACTGCCTCCCAACTATAGAATGGTCAGAGTGGAACCACTTAAGTATTCTATTCTTAAGTATAGACCTGGGTACCTCATCAAATGTAGGCAGAAAAAAAGAAAAATTAAATAGTAGATGCAAATGAAAGAGGGACTGCTGGTAAGAGAACATTTTACAGAAAACATAAGATATTCACACTGAGAAAGGAAAAGGTACTCTGAGCCTTGAAGGACTACATATGGTGTGGCTTTGATTTTCCCTGATGTTTTAAGGGTTTTTTAGATATCAGAGTATGACTCTATGATCCAAAAGGTGTAAAACCTGTGAACTGGAGTTGCAGTTGTACTTCAATAGGCACAACTACATGATCCACAGCTATACGCTGAACTTGGGATCTCTGTGCTCTGAGCTTTGCCTTTGAGTACTTGAGCATTTGGGTACATTTTTTTGGAGTTTCGCCTCCTCACAGAGCTGTAAGCAATCTCTCACCTGCCTCACTTAAGATGATATGAACAAGCCCTCACAACTGCTCCATTTCATCAAAGAAACCTCCAGAGAAATTTCATCTATCAGCAAATCATTTAGGAAGTTTTATGTATGAGGATTTAATTTTTTACTATTTCTGACTTCCTGGAAAATTTAGAGAACAGCTTTCAATCAGGCTAATGTTATAATTGTTCCCTGCTTATTTTCTCCCAAAACTTAGAAATGCTGCCAGCTTTCCCAAAGGGGACTGTAAAAGTCAGAAAAAGACCTAGTTTAGACATGAATAGAGTTTACCAGCTTTATATGCTCAGGCTTAAGAAATTACAAATTCTTGAATGTTGCTATTTGTTTGTGTTGTACATAACAATAATGATGTTTCAGCCTATTCCAGTACATCCAGCAGATCATACAAAAGACTGTGTTGTCTGTAAGTTTCTGTGCTTCACGGTGGGTTTTGTAAGCTTATAGTGACATGGACAGACCCTGCAAACTCCCAGGAAATACCTTCCTCTCAACTAAAAAAAAGCCCCATTGTCTTAGAGGGCTTAAAAAAATTACTTGTTGGAAAGCAGTTTATATATCTACAGTAATTGCTACACTGAGATCAACAATATCTATTCTCATTCCTGTTTCTTACAAGTACAGTGCATGCAGAGGAATTCCAGGAAATTCAACAAAGTAAATGGGAAAATCGATAAAGAAACAAATATTTTCTTACTTTTTTTAGTAAGTACAAGACTTTCTTTTAAACCTGTACATTTTCAGACTAGCCAAACTTACAGAAGACAAAGACAAATACAAAGACAAAGACAAAGACAAATACAAAGACAAAGACAAAGACAAAAAGGGAAAGAGAGAGGGAGAGGGAGAGGTGTGGGAAAGGGAGAGGGAGAGGGGGAAAAGGAAAAGGAAAAAAGGAAAAAAGGAAAAGGGAAAAAAGGAAAAAAGGAAAAAAAGGAAAAGATAAAAAATAAAAATAAAGCCTTAAATGGAAACAGATTTTTACTGAACAATAGGGAGAGTTACATTTAATTGTAGAGTTATGAGGTGGCTGCAAAAGCACTTGCCCCAGTGATAGAAACAAATGTCTACTAAGTAGTGATGAATGGAAGAAAGGAGGTAAGGTAAGTCAAGGTAAGCAATCAGTAAATGTCACAGTGTTTCACAGCACAGTCAGGAACTAGCTAAATCTAATTATTTCATCATTATAAATTAATTGTCGTATTATTTTTGCCACTGGAGGCAATTTGCATTCATTTGGCACAGAACAGAAGAGCAGGTTTGTTTGTTGCCATCTTCCAAAAACACTCATTCGCAAACCAAAGCAAAAACCCTGTCAGCTACAAAACTTTCATATTTCCTGTTGAGCCCAAAGGAGAAGGAGCACTTTATTTTTTACTGTAACTACAATAATTCATGGAGTGTCTGTAAATAAAGCCTTTACTGAAATGTTAAGGTTTAAATGTTATACCTTAACCACAGCAGCTGGGATAAGGAAGAGCAGATAAGAAATATAAATTGTTTGGGAGCTATGACAATATATAGTTTATAAATGTTTGTAAGAGTGTAAATGTAAAAAAAAAATCAGTTCCTTAAAATAGTCATAAAGAGTGTTTCTAGCTTACTAGATGGAAATTCTCATTCTTGCTTCATTAGCATAGAAAGTTTTTAATTTCTTGTTCTAAACAGTATTGTTTTGTGTTAAAAAATAAACGTTGCCTGTATTTCCAGACAACCAGCCGTCAGCAAAGAGATTGCGACAGGGCCAGCTTCTCTCAAAATGATGTGAAAAGTAAATTGTAGCCCAACCATGAGTCTTGCAAACGTTCCTGTTGAGCACACTCCCCCTTCACGTCCCTACCGTCTGCTTCTTTCTTCAGCTCACATGGCCATTATTTCATCCAGATATACTCATGCTCTTTACATGCTCCCAGTCCATTTTTAGTGACTGATCAAAATGACAGAATATGGTTCACCCAAGGCACAACTGTTGGTGCAATCACTCTTCATGGGGGTGCAGGATTCCCAGCAAAAGCACCATTCCCTGCAGTCTCTGCAGGAAGCACAACAGAGGAAGAAGGAGGCAAAGGTGCTGAGGGGAAAACTGACAAAATAAGTTCTGGTCCATTCCTTGCAACGCCAGTTGTCATTACTTAGGGACACCAAGATCTCCATCCAACTCTCACTACTGAAAGACAGTCCATCCCTTCAACAGGAACTGAATACCAGGGCAGAAAGAAGGAATAAAGAATTCAAATCAGAGCAGAAAAATACCAACTGGAAGATACAAACAAATAAATTAAATTTATTTTATCTATTCATCTAAGTAGCCATGGTATTTTGTTCATATAATGAGATGGATTTAAACCACTGAAACTTCTACAAACAAATACATAGTGTTCCTAAGAATGAAATCATACATTTGTTCATCTGGAATAAATGAATAACATATTGATTTGATAATGTCTATTCTCCAAAGGAAAAGGTAAATTTAATTTAATGATGTTAATCAGATAAAAACATGTATGAAACTCTTAAATTGTTCCCAATATCAGTAACAGAATAAACTCCAAAGAAAAAGAAATAATAGTTTAGTCAGCAGAAGATAAGAAAATAGTGTTTCTTAAGAAAACATCTTCTCTCATTATCTCACAAGATGATAGATGCTGGAAATGCTTTTGAAGCTTCTGCCACCTTTCTACACTACTCAGTCTTTAGGATTGAGTTCTGATTCTCAGTAGCCGTAAGTCAGTCATATCTCCAGTACTTGGAGAAGAAATTCAGCAGATAGAAGAGCACTGAAAGAAAAGAGAAAAGCTCCAGAATGTGTCATATAGGTGGAAGCAGGTATCCTACGGAGATGCCTCATCTACAGTGGCAGCCTAAATAATCAGTTTAGACTGAAAACTTGAATTTTATATAGTAAAAGTTGGGAAAGTGAATCCCATCTTCTGTGTGTGCATGATCTATTTCATATAGCCTTGATTACAGTTAGACCTTCAAGGAATGTCCATAATACTGCTACTCAGACTGCAGAGAATACTAATACTACTAATAATACTAATATGAATATGAATACAAACATGAATATTAATAAGAATACTAATACTTTATTTTATGGATATAAAGTCATAGCAAAATATTACCTTTCAAGAATAAGATCCATGAAACATGATAGCATTTTTTATCCTATCTTCACTTTCTGTAACAGTGAAAGATTGCTCAACAGTCTTTATACTACTGCAGAAAAGTACTAGCTATTGGAGAAAATTTAGGACAAAATTCCAGGGAAATTTTCTTTCATTACTTCAACAGAAATTCAAGTTCATTAGTTACAACAGTAAACTGTAACAAAGCTGGCAAGCTCTAGAACAATTCTTTTTCTTCACACTGTTAGAGTAAAATCTTTTGCTTTCACAAAACCTCACAAAATATAAAGTGTTACAATATATCCAGCCTTTTATGCTTGCGTTTTAAATATATTTTATTTAAATTCAATGTCACAAGCTATGCAAATTCTCTGGAATCAAAATAACTTTGCAAACTGGAATCCTGAATTTGAATGGACAATGTTATTCTGTATTCTGAATTCTGAATTCTCTGTTCTATTCTGTATTCTGAATCCCAGTAAAACCATCTAAAGAAAAATGGGATCAGCTACTTAGCTTTGGCAGAAATAGCATGGGTTTAAAGCACATGGTCATGTGATAAATGCAGTTTCATGACATTAGACATAACATAAAGAATTGCTGATTTTTTGCCCCCAGATTTTTCCAATTTATGTAAAAACATCACATACTGAGTCAATCCTTGTAATCTCTTGAGTTTAGCTATTTTAAATACTGTGGGGAAAGTTGATGGTTCAACAACTGACACGCATTTATGGTGCTGTAAGCCCTTCATTGTATGTCAGATCAAATACTGAGACTAAACAGAGTCAGTGGCTTTCCTGTGTGTATCAAAGGATGTGAAAAAAAAGCAGGATGAAAAATGGAGAAGTTACAATGTACTTCTAAAGGAAAGTGACTGGGCAAAGGTTTTCTTTGTCCCCCTTTCATGGCAGAAAGATAAGCAGCTCCACCACGGACATAGGATAATCCACATCTGTTCATCAGGGCAAGGGACACCTGCAAAGGAGGCTGACAGAGCTTATTCTGTGGTTCCTGTGCAGAGCTGACTCACCCCTGGCTGGTAGAGTTAAACACTATTAAAAGCTGCTATTCATTCACTGAAATAAAGAATTAAAAATAAAAAAAAAAAAAGTCTTGTATGGTTGACAGACCTGAGTCTTCAGTCCCTTTGTTCCCATCACCCTTAATAGGGGCTTGAAGGTGAAACCCTCCACATTCAGTTTCTTCTCTATACACACACAATAATAGCAGGGTATGTCTTATCTAAATTCACCGCTGAAAGTTAAACATTTGCTCCAAAATAGGGGTCTGGACCCCATACCATCAGCAGAGGGAGAGGGGCACCTTCCCAACACGATTCATCCCATCTGCTTTAAATAATTTTCTGCAGATGGATGAACAGCCTCTAGAAGTGCCTGTGTTTCCCTAGTGATTACAAAGGGGTCTAAACAACTGGCTTAGCTTAGCTGCCAATTCCTAACGCTAAGTAAGACAAATTTCACCTGCAGAGCAAAACGGGAACAAGATGCTTTCTTTCCATTTCCTTTCTGGCATGTTTGGGCCCTGAGGAACAAGGCATCCCTCGCCTTTGACTTGCAGAGCAACAGCGCTTGCTCCTTCCCCAGAGCCAAGGGAGGTGCAGAGGGATCAGCAAGGTCTTATTTGCTCCTTCCTGCGAGGTAACAGACCCAATATAGCCCAAAAACCAATAAGGACCTCAGTAGCTGCTACTTTCCTGGCCAGCCATCATGCTCTCATCCAAACACAAGATCGAGACGCTAGGAAAGTAATTTCACGTGTTTCATGGTCCTATTGAGTAATAGGGGTGTATCTGCTAGCTAATGACTGTTCTTCAGTATTTACAGCTCTAAGGTTTGCGCCAAAGCCTATGTAGCCAATGCAAACATTTCCGTTGCCTTATATTTCCAGGCCTTTAATCATTGCTTGTTATTTACTGCTGATAATAGCAAAATAATGCTTACTGCATGTGAAGACTTTCAGTTTTCACTATAATCTATCAATAAGACATTAAAGATGTTCTTCTTGGTTTGATGCAAATTAAATAGCACTTTTTCCTTATGAAAATTTTCAGCTCTCACCCTCAGCAAATGTTAATATATTGTTGAGAATGTTTTAGAGTGTATCATGTATCATATATTTTGTTTTGCCTGGGTCACAGATGAACAGGTTTCTACTTTATTTTTGTCAAAAAAAAGATTGCTGAAACATGATAAGTTGAAAGGTTTTTGGAACCCCTTCTACCAGAAGATAACTTCATCACTTTCTGTGAAATACTTTTATTTCTACAGCTTAATTAAAGGTACACCTTATACAAACACATTTTCTATTTTTTCATTTTCAGTACGTGTGTAATATGCGCTTTTTTTTTTAAGATACTATCCAAATGAAATTCTCTGTCATTTTACACTTTTTATACACATAAATCTTGAAACCTACACATGTGTGCTAGATGTCTAGTCCAAAAGACTCTTCAAGGCTTCTTGCAAGAAGAAATTGAGAAAAAGAGTCACCTCAAGAGTTCATCTTAGCTTATCTAAATTGTTCCCCAGAGGTACTTTTTCTCTTTGCTGTTGCAGGAAGTTTATATGACTAACTTAAAGTAAACTTCAAACGTTTATCTAGCGCAAGCTGTTTGAGATTAATTTCACCTGATGTTCATGGAAATTATAAATTTCTTAATTAAAGAACTAAAAGTGTATTTGACTGATCCTATCAATGCTTCCATTAATTATTAATTAATTTTCTAAGTATGCTTAAATACTTTTTATTTTCCTATTCAAAAGCCTCATTAAAAATAAATTTTAGGTGCTTGATGAACGTATGATTAGAACTGTCTTAGCGAGAAAACGTCAAACTCTTATTCCTTAGAGATTTTAATACTGTGTATTTAAGTCTGCCCTGAATGACATCAGTATAATAATTTGAACTGCCAAACAGTATTCTAAGAAATTCCATGTTCCCAAATTTCCATCTGCATTCAAGTCAGTTCAGATATAAGACAGATTTATAATAAACACAGCTTGCTAAGACACCTGGAATTTAATTAAATGGTAATCTTCCTGCATTTCTTAATTAAGAAGCACTTTTTGAGTAAGGGCACTGTGTCGTGTACTTTTTTTGCCCTTGCAAAATGATGTAGGGCCACCTGTCATGTTTACAATGTATCATGTAAGTTTTTGGCTCTGTACTAAAAAGAAAAATTCAAACAAAATTAGCACTGGGAACAGACTGTGAGCCTGTGGTGATAAACCCTGCCTCAGCTAAAAACGCAATCTACACTTTTTTGGTCTGCATTGAGCACAACTCAGTCAGAGGACACAGCTTACTGTCCTACCAAGGTTACAGTCCCTGTATTCATAATCAGAAGTGTGGCTTTTGACAAACCTCTGTCAAGTTCTCAGTGGGAAAGAGAAAAATCTGCCTGCCTGATGGCACATGCAATCAAGATCAAAGCCTATACTCGTATCCTTCTCACTCTAAACTGATTCCAAAATATATTTAGTTAGGAATGAATCCACTGCCCCTTACAGGCTCTTCTCATTAGAAGTATTATTTCTACTGAAAATTGTTTTCAGACCACAACAGCTGAGTTAGTTGGGTGTCTCTGTGTCTGTATAAACTTGTATACGTGTGGGTGCTAATAAGTAGCTGCTACGCATACAATGTAGTAATTGTACTATGTAGTACAATTGTAGTACAACTACAAAATGTAGTAAAAAAAAAAAAAAACAAAAACCAACAGTTTGAAAGGAAATTAAAAGAACCTTGATGGCTTGTAATGCTGGATATGGGACCCCATCCCTTCACGG
Source organism: Dromas ardeola (assembly GCA_013398915.1). NCBI lineage: Eukaryota > Metazoa > Chordata > Aves > Charadriiformes > Dromadidae > Dromas > Dromas ardeola. The sequence goes on along the minus strand of VYZM01017373.1, from coordinate 21,454 downwards.
CTAGGTTGTCTCAATGTGATGAAAAACAACAGCTTTCCAAATGCATTACACCAGCATTCATAAGCAAAATAATGAAGAAACTGGAAAGGAGATATCCTTTTTTTGTCAGCCTTATAAAAGGAATCACACAGAAAACATCCAGATCTCCAACATCACCCTAACCCAGGTGTACACTCATGTATTGACCTCAATGATTAAAACGATGCCACCATACCTTACAGAAAGGAACGCACTATAAATTCATACACCAAATGCAATCCACGAGCTAAAAAAAAAGAAGGATCATTCCCATTTTTGAAAGAGGTATTCTGCTAGATTTTATAAGGAAAGTTCCCAAAGGTACTTAATTCTTTTGGGTCATATTTCCATAGTTCTCATGCTTAGCTGTAGACAGCAGGGTGTCCTACACCAGGCTGATAAGTATTCGGCAGCTTGAAAAGGTGTGTCCCATTCCCCTTGGCCAAAAGGACCACAAGGGCCGCAAGGACGGAGGGGAGGAATCAGAAAAGAGGATCCCTCAGGCTCTGAGAGGGGTTCCAAAGAAGCCTTCTCCCCTCAAATGCAAATAAATCAAATAAACATGTGGTTTTGGCATCTGTGAGATGCTTTCCTGAAGTCTAAATTGCAGGTCCAACTGATGACTCTATGTTGAAATGAGTCACCACTATTCACCGAAACACCATCCAAAGCACTTGGAATGTGACTAGAAGCAGGGATCAGCACTTTTGGATGGTGCTACTTATGACAAGAATTTGGAAACAGTCTGCATCCAGATAGTTAGAACTTGAATCAAACAGTACATTATTTACTTTTATTGCTGCCTGACAATGTCTGTTTCTCAAGAATCAACTATGAAGTTTATTAGAATCAGCTTCAGTCAGAAAGATGCTGCAGAACAAAATACCTCATAGAATAAAAATTTTTGTATTAGCAAGAATTTTCTTACGCTGTTTATGAGACCTGTAAAATATCTTTAGATGTTAGAGGTAAAGAAGATAATGCTTACTCGCTCTTCACTAGCACTAAAACCTTTTTCATTCTAGACATTATGACTGAAAGTGATTAATATAACACTTCTTACTTCTAAAATAATTAATTTGTCCTTTTGGTCAGAAACATTGGTCATAGTCATAAAAACCTTTTACTCAACAAAAATCATAACATAAGTAAATTTATGTAGTTCTGATGAGCTAATCAAATACACAAAACAAGATCTGTAGGAGAGATTTATGAGAGGTCTGTTCTGTTAAACCAATTGATAAGTTATGGGGATAAAAGATTGCATTTCAGATCCACTAGTTCTTCTTCACGTTAGGACCCCAAATGGCAGCGTGTATTAGTTAGCATCTAATTCCACAAATGGTCTCAAAATGTCAGTGAATTTTTCTACTTAAGGGAGCTGTGTAGCAATGACAACATGATTTTACAATGCATTTGTTAGTCTCTATTTGCATATTATGATTGGGATTCATTTTCCGTACTTTAGCCATCTAAAAATTATGTAATTACATGCAGCGAGAGGAAAAGTCTCCTCTGCATGTAGGACGCGTAACCTTTTTCCAAAGAAATTAAAAGGATTCCCTTTTAGTTCTAAGCGATGGAAATGGCACCATCACCTACCTTCTATGACAGCATATCGTGTAGCACAGCCAGTGAGGAAGAAAAAGATTTGTATTTAACACCCTTCTTAGTCTGTTTTACAGCCTCACAGGTTACAGTTCAACTGGAGAAAAATTGAATGGTCTAGAAATTTTCTGCCCCTCTTACTTGAAGCCATTCCACAATATGAGAAGTATTGCAGCAAGAGCTAGGGAGTTAGCATAGCCCTCAGTGTTTGAGCACTCTTCAGAGAGAAAATATTTCTCCTAATTTCTCTTTAAATAACTCAGTGACAGTTCAGTGCATTCTCACTGGAGGAGGGATTGGACTAAAGGTGCTTCTTCTTCCAGAAAAGCATCTCTGTATTATACATGTTCAACTTGACACTTTTTTCTCTATTTTTCCCCAGCACCAAGATTATTTGCCTTTATTTCTCTTGCACAATGGCATATCTTCATCAGGAGGAGGAATGAATGCCAAAAAGGTGTAATAGATCAGTGCCTTGAACTACCTTCTGCTCCGTAGCACTGTGGTCTTAAATCCCCTGAGGGAAAGGCAAAGTCCACCTCCTCATCACCACTGAATCACCCGAACACAAAGGAACTGAAGTGAGAGGGAATAACATTTCTTTTCTTACGGTATTATATTTTGAAAGAAAGAGCGATATCTTCCATCGCTTATTCAGCTTTTGACAGCTTTTGAAAGAAAAGACTTAGATGACAACCCCGACCTCCGAAAGGAGGGGTTTGGCAGCTGTGTAAATAAATGTCCTTAACCCCAGGGAATGCCTGGCACAGCCCTGTTACCAATGTTTACTACCAGCTGCTTGCTCAGCAAGCTGGTTTTTGTGGAATCCAATCTCAGATGCCCAACCTTCCTCATGTATGCTGCAGGGAGTCGCAAAGCTGAGGGAAAGGCTGTAAATTCTGCACAACAATTTGATTCCTAGTGGTTAGTAACAGGTGAGCGGTTTAACACATACCTCCTTCTTGTGCTTCATCTAAATTGCCATCCTTGCCTATGAGGCAACTTCTGGAGCTTGGTTCTAAAAATATTCTTTATTGAAAGTTGTAGATAAAAGCACTTTTCAGTAAAGGATCGTTACTACAAAAATCATCAGCCTCATTCTTCTTAGCCATCTATACCCATTTATTATATTTATTTAGGCACAGTTTACAGAAAATATCTTTTACTTACTGATAACGATTATACATTTACATTATGGCATTAAAAAATGGTTCTACAGAATAAACAATGGATGTTGAGATGCTTCTGTGGAACAACAGCAGGTCATATCCACTCAAATGTTTGAAACTTTACAGTCTTCAAAGGTCCTTGGCAAATCTCTTCTGCTGAGTCCAATCGGGTTGATTCGAAATCTTATCCCGCACTATTGTGACTGTATATTTATTACCTGCCGCACGGCAGCAGTTTATTACTTGTTCAGGGCAGTGAACTAGGGCAGCTGAGGCAAGGAGACCCACCTCACCCTGTGACAAGGCAGTAACCTCTGGGAGGACAAAGAGCATGCCAGGGAAAAGACTGCTGCCGTGTTTCAGCTGACTCCAGAAAGACTAGGGAGAGAGACTGCTACCAGCCAACAGAGGAGGGGAAAACATAAAGCAGTGCCAAAAAAAGCATTTTGAGAAATTGCTATGGGTTTTTTTTGATCACTCAAGACAGGAGAGGAGACCCACAATCTCTAACATCTCTGATCTCCTGTTTTAATTTGTGATGAGGTCTAGCAAATCAAAGAGATCAATGAAGCCTGAAAAGGGAACCAGATAAATAACAGATCGGCCAGGAGATAAAAATAGACTGTTCCTGCTCAGTTCCAGCTAAGAGCCTTAGCTACTTGGTTCTGGAGAAGAGAACTAGATTTTCCATTTCATTTAGTAGAATAACTTATTTTATTATTATTAATTCAAGTTTTGATAGACTGACAAGGTGTTAAAGCAAGTCATGGTAAAAGATAAAACACAGATGTTAAATCTTTCCCTATGCACATGCTTAAAACTGTACACATTGGGGTAAAATGTGTTAAATAGCTTGATAAATAGAAGTATTTTAACTGGGACGTAGTTTTTTATGTAACAAAATTGTTATTGGATATAGACGTCTTTTCAGATCATTTCATTAATACCTTAAGCTTCTCAGTTGTATGTATATCAAAAATGTGCCCCAGCATTCCTCCTGGGACATTCTTTCTCTTTATTTATCTTGGTTTTAAAAGCCTTTTTTGGCACTCTTTCTCCTACATTTACAATATTTTGTGAATAACATTTTACATTGAAAGGCTGGGTTACTATAGTGCTTTGTTTGCACAACCAAGGGGCTTGGGACAATGGTAGTAGGATAATTCATACCAGCTTTCACCTGGAAATACGTTTAAGTTCATTAATAGCTCCATTCATTTTGCTGGGATTAGTTGCATGCTTAAAACTGAGCAAATTGCTGGATTAGGGTCAAAGTGTTCAGGAATTTTTTGGGGTATACCATAGCCATATAATTCAACTAATGAAAGGAAAAATTGGAAAACAGATAAAGCAGAAACATGATGCATGGTGACAGAAAACAAAAAGTTAGACTTTGTGTCGAATTATCAAATCTGTTGTCCATAAATTACCCAAAAAAGGATTTCTAGCAAAGCTAAGCAGTTCTGAGTAAGAGGCTGCAGACTAGAAAATGGCTAAAATACAAGAAACAAAGAACTCTTCCATTTTGGTGCTCTTTTTTTTTTTTTTTTTTCCCTAACTTCATGTTGGGCTTCCAGTAAAACTGAAAGACAGCAAATATATACGTGGTAAAAGAGTTTTCTGCATGTGACAGGGGAACGAAGAGAGAGAGATGGTGCAGGGTGATCTCTAGATCTCAATAAGAAAATCCCAATAACAAATGGCTCAATAAAAAAGCAGTTTTAATAAGATAGAATAAAAAGAGGAATATAGATAGTGAGTAAATAGATAGTGAGTAAAGTCCTGGTTTGACCTACAACTCGACAATCCCGTCAGATGCTGTGAACCCCACATTTGTGCAGCACCTGAGAGACTCTGGGAGGATTTTCCCGCAGCACACTGTGCAGACCCCCTCCATGGAGAGGTTCCACTTCCCTCCCATGTCACAGTGCCCTTTATTTTGGGTAACAAGCAGAATCATATGTCTTCTCCTGACAGGTTAGACTGTTACCCCTGTCGCAACACCAGCCTGTGCATGGCGCACACCAGCAGTTTCCCATGCAGCGGGTACACATGCTGACATACGGGCTGCTCGGGCTCCAAGTGCAATGCCCAATAGAGCAGACATAGCCTGTTCAAGATCACTAGCTCCTCGAATAAAAAGTCATCTGTGAGGCTGCCAACATAAACAGTTGAATCAGAAGTGCTGGTATGAAAGCAAGATAAACATTTAGATTCATTGCAGTACCAGGAAGAACTTCCTTGAAAGGAGATTTGAGCTCCTGAAATACTCTGAAAGAAAGGTGGTAAAAGGTCCCTAATTCAGCATGCTTGTTTGGACATGAAAATTCTGCAGAATAGTCCTATATTGACAAGAAGACATGCTAGAACAAAGAGTTAAAGGCCTGTCATCCATGCTCTCTATAAGTTTTATGAAACCTGTATGTGAGCCAACGCAGGCAGAATGCAGGAACAACCACAAAACCACAGATGAAAGGCAAAGAACAAATTTAATCTTGATACCTCGTGGATCGGGGAATCTCCAAAGCAGCACCCGGGCAGAGGCATGCAAGCAGGGGACGCAGGCATCGCGGAGCGAGAGAGAGTCCTCATTAGCAAGAGAGTCCTTGTTAGCAAGAGAGTGAGAGAGTGAGAGCTCAGACTTGCTGTTCTCGCCTGCATTTCAAGGACTCAGGCAGGCATACTTTTTCACTGTGCTTTGATCTTCTTCAACAGTGGGGCAGGAATCTCAGGCATGTTCAAGAAGTTGCCCCTGAGTCCATCACAGGCCTATGTTATCTAAGTGCAGATGTTCTACTTGTCGAGCACATAAGACTAAACAACAATTGTTGTGAAATATATGTTTTCCAGCACTCCACGTGCATGTCACTTGAGCGTACTTGCAGTCCTCCTTGCCAATCTTCCGTCACTTTCCCACAACCACTGACTGTGATCTGCGTGTTCTGTAAATAAACAAGAAGCTATGGTGCTGTCAGCCCACATGGAACTCTTGAAGAGATGAATAAGGACTGAAGGGCTTAGTTAAGTATTTGCAGAATGTAATTTACTGTATCTCTTCAAAATGTGCTGTCCATAGTCACAGGTAAACTCTCACTGTGATTTATGCATGCCCTACAGTCACCTGTATCAAGAGTTTTCATCGCAGCTGTGGAGAGCGCGGTGCACGAGACCTCATGATTCAGAAATATGATGGCTCAGTGTTTTAACCCTAAGAATGGGCATTCTAGTTCCTGAAATAACCATAAACATTTCAAAGTTTGGTTTTACCTTTAGTTCACATGAAACCACCTTGGGATTAATCTGCTCAGAGACCTTGTGGTACAGATGTGAGCTGAGCAAAACTGAGATGGTATTATTTAGGGAGTGGGGAGCAGGCAGTCAACAGGTAAAATACTTGGTATTATAGAAGAATGGGAACCCTTCTTATTATCTGGCTTTCATTTGGACCAATTGATTAGGCACACAGTTAAAATCACTACATAGCTTCCCTTTTTGTCACACTGCCTTTGAGAGACTAGCACTAAAGGTTCACCTCTCTAATAGGACTCAGACAGCTTTTAGGAAAATGCCGTCAGTGTCTTCAACCATCAGAAGAGAAAAGTGTTGAAAATGGAAAAGATTTGAGGAAAGCTTTTGTTCCTGTGTGAGACAGAGAAGAACTGACTGAAGCTCTTTAGGAAGAAAAATGAGTTTCTGTGTTCAGAAGGGAGAGAAAAGCTGATGCTGCTGGGTTTAGGGGTGATGACACTTCAAAGCAGGCATCGTCACAAGTAGGATCACCCAAGGAAATGATATAAAACATCTCTCAGCCCGAAAATATCCGAAGTATAACTTGGGGAAAACAATCCACAGTACAAAGCAGCTTCCAGACTCTTTCATCTAATAGAAAGCAGGGCACAAAGAAGCACAGGGTGAAGTTAATAATCTGTTAGCTTGTTTCGTGGTCTCCACATGTATTTATGTTCCCATGCTGTGAATGGAAAAGTATCCAAAGAAAAAGTGTCCTTTGCTGTCCCAGATTGCTCACTTACAGTTAATTCTCCCTCGGGACATAGTGGTTTTATTTGTTGATTTTAAAAGGCATACGATTTGGAGGAAAGAAAAACAGGAAGGAAACAAAAAACAACACAACCATAATGACATGTGGTTGTAATGTTTTGAATTTTTTTCATCTGTCATAAACATCTCCAAGGGGACCTGTATGTATCAAGGGGTGCCTGTTATAAACTATACAAAGAAAGAAATGCAAACTTTGCTATAACCTCTTCCAAAATGTTACCTGCTCTTTCACTTTGCTGAAAAAGCTTAGAAAATAGCTTTTTTCAAACGTTGCTTTCCTAAGTAAAAAAGGATTATATCATCTCTTTCTATAGGTATGAACCTCACAAATAATTTCTGAATACATTGGCTCATTTCAACCAGATTTTATGGAGTTAGAGATGTCAAAGGTACAAAGTTTATGCATATTTCATGAGCAGAGACAGCATGGTATACCTTAACGAGAATATAAACACCCTTAGTGAAGTAAAGACAGTGGCATGAACTCACCACTTATTAGACAACGAAGAGTCTAAGGGGGAGGGAGATGTTATGAATGCTTTAAATGCAGGAAAAGCCTCATTGGACACCAGAAAAGCCAAACAAACCGTAAAAAAAATATATAAATAAAATAAAATCTGCAAATAACCAGTTTTCTTTAGTTTTACTCTGAAGAGGTGCACAGGTGAGATTTCGCAGAAATCTGTGACCTACAGCCGAAAACATCCCACCAGCTAAACACCAAAGCTCCCATGCTGGATCTGTGAACCAGACTCTGTCCTCCCTCAAGGCATGTCAAAATTGAGATACCAAGCCTTCACAAGCATTGCCAACTGAAAGCTGTGCTTTAGTGAGCGTAAGCAGGAATCTATTTCCATTTTCACCTATCATCTGTTGTCTTACCACACATCCTGCAGCCCAACCACCTGAAACTTGCCCTGTATTCAAACCCAGCATCACTGCCAGAGAGCATACACTGGGAAGGTGCAGGAGCCAAAAGCTGCCACTTCCCTTCACAGGGAAGTCCATCATCACAGGTCATCTTCTCCGCCTGCTCCACCAGCACTGCAGGTTCTCTCTCTGCAGCCATGTAAAACACCTTACATCTCTTACACAGCTGTAAAGAAATATTTGCAGCACAAATGCATCTGTGTGCTATATAGTGTGGCATAGGTATAAACTGCAGGCAATCTATTTGAAAATGTTATATTTGATGCGAAATTAGATTAAATACCTTTATCATTAATCAACATTAAATAAATGTAAGATATTCTGGGGCAAAATACATCACTGATGCATTTTTATTTTATTACCTAGACTCACATGCACGTGTCTGAAAATTCTTTTTATATCCATAAACATTACCCTGTTAAACCTGGATCCTGGTGTTGCTGTGTTTATTCCATCCTAGTCTTCTCCCATTCTTATTTTACTATTACACATTCTAAGGAAAAAGTTACCTAACATTATGTTATTTTATGAGTCACAATAAATATTAAATCCAGACAGAACATCTTTTCTTTTTGATGAAATTATACAGGGAAGCAATTGGTACCTTGAACTACGATTTTATGCATCTTGTCTTTCCTTACTCCCTTCCCTTTTGCTTACATGTGCTCAAAACTTAGTTGAGCCAAGATTTCTTTTTTTAACTATGCCAAAGCTTTACTACTGTATTTTTCACAGCTATGGAAGATTCCACTGTAGTTCATATCTTAAAAAAAAAACCACTCTGATCAGAATTGAAACAAAGAATTTACCTTTAGTGCACAGCTCTTTCAGAAAAACACTGAGTAAATTTACAAAGAAAACTGGGAATATTCTCCCTAGATTTGTTTTGCAACATATTAAAATGCCTAAGTTAAACAGGACCGTAAAATTAATCTGCTTATGATACCAGTGCTATAAACCTAGAAGAATATCTTTAGACAGCACTACACTTTTTTCACATTTCCACAGCATGAGGTAAAACCAGAAAATATTCTCAAAACATTCTTGACAAAACCGGTAGCATCACTAAAGATAGACTGAAAATATTCAAAGGTGTTTATTTAGTAGTTATCTTTCTCAGAGCTCCTGCTGTCTTCCAATTTTTGGTAAATTTGTATGAAATTAAGTCTGTTATATTATCACTTAATTTCAACTGTCAACAGTCCAAATTTGTAGTGCATGGCAAAATGCCACATAATGCCTGCCCTATTATACCACTGAAGATACTGTTGTTATTAATCAAATTCCAGACTTTTAGGATTAGTGCAGGTCCTAGCTCACAATGAGTGCAAAAGCTAATCATCTTGGCAAAAATGAGAGCATCTACTACTAGACAGCAGTTCAGGAGACCAAGTTTTTTCGTGTCCAGATGAGACAACCTTTTGTGAGTGAAATTTCCAAGACAAACTCATGATAAGCTTAAACTGTCTGATTGCAATTCCCTACTGCCTTTTTGGATCTGACCCAAAGCTCATTTAATTCAGCTGGAGCCTGTCCACTGACTTCAGCAGGCTCAGGATCAACTCCCCTGTAGTCTACATAGCAATGAGATTCTGCTCAAATTTGCTGCAGCTGAAAATGTTGCTTTCCCACCATTTTTAAAGACATATATGAATAGGAGATAATAAAATGTCCCTACTCCAGGAAATAATGAGTTCTGCTAAGCTCCGTGGAGGTGGAGTGCGGAGAGTTCCACACAAACTATAGCAGGCAAATGCTTATAAACTATTCAGCACCTTAATTTCCATCAATTTTCCTGGGAAATAAATACATCTAATAACCCCACTCATCCAGTCCTGCAGACTTCGAAACATCCTTAAAATTTGTCTCAGACAAACCTTGACATCTTCTTTAACTCCTGTTGACTTCAACGGGTGACCAAGTCTTCAACAGCAGATAGGATCAGGTTTTCTGTGTCACCTGTGCATAGTTAAAGCTAAAAGCAGATAAATAAAGTTTATCAGTGATATAGGTCCCCCATTTCTCACTCGTGACAAACAGATAAGTCCACATTTAAAGTACCATTACACCTGCTCTGCACGATATATTTATAGTTGAGAGCATTCAGAGAACAGTCTTTGAGAAATACTCTTGTGTGTTTGTAAGAATGAAAGTCAGGCTTAATGTTTAAATTCACTATATTGTAACAATAGCTGCACTGTGCAAAAGGGAAAAATTAATTGCTGTATCTACTTATAATCCTTTTGTGAACCCTTTGGTTGCTGTTACATCATAGTGTCCTTCCAGAATTTTTACTTACTATCTTAAATTCACAGATGTTCAACAAGTGGTGGGTTGCAATTTTGCTTAGGTGAGCATTTTCAGATGCCGTGGGAAAGATTTCAGATACTGTGGCTATTGGAACCAATGGGAATATATCACTGTATACCCATCACGGTGAATTGAATAGGCTTTTACTTCCTTTTGGAGAGCCCTCAAAGGAAATGAGTGCAGCTGTGTCTTTTCTGACTCCACAACAATGGGGACTTTACAGAGTACGTGGTTACTATCTGCTTCCAGACATAGGAGATATTTCATGCTGTGGCTGAACAGGCTCCACTATCGTGCAGAATTTTCCTTGAAGCATACGTCCAGCACAAGATGGTTCCCATGTCCCACCTCAGCTCTAAAGCATAGTGTAACTGGACAAAATTTCTCACATACAACACCAGAGTGAGATATTTATCCAGCTGGAGAACCTCCCATGAAATGTTCTCTAAACTGCCTCCTTCCCACCTCAGAGGCTTTCAAGGCCCCAAGCTCTTTTCCCTTTCCCCTTTTCCTTATAGCCTCTGATCTCCCTTCCCACCACTGCACCCACTCAGCTCACCCATGAAGACAGGCAGCTCCCCTTCCTGAGGGGCAGCAACAGCGACACCCACCCATAAGGGCTTGGTTTTATCTTATTTCTTCATTTCAGACATTTTCTCAGTCAACCCTCTATGTGGTATTACTCCCTGAGAAAGATGACTCTAATTCCAAGTACTGGTTTAATCCGGCATGAAGATCTGAAGTGTGTGGGCACTCTACTGCTGGTGCATTTTCTGCAGAGAAACTCATCTTGATGTTCTGTTCCAGTACCAGATGGTGGAATGACAACATATGTGGAGCAGCTCAGTGTGCCACCATCCTTCTTGTTATTAAATTGTGTCTGAGGGGGCTCTGAATGAAGATACAATGGCAAAGCCAGCTCAAGCACCTCAGAATTGGGTGGAGGAGGGAATGAAATTTCACCCCAAAGAGGATGGGCCAAGTTCTTGCTGCTTTAAAAAAGGAAAGGGCATCCTGTGAGGAGCAGAAGTGATGCAGTTGCTAATGAAGCATATTTGTGTATTCCCATGTATTTCTTCTACTCCTTCAGCAGTTGCAGCACCCGGCAAAACTTCCCCGACCCTGTAGAATGGACAGAATAACTTTGGATTTTTTTGTTTTCACCAATGATTTACTGTCAGCAGCAAGCTGCCTACCTTGCCCATGCCTACTCCTGTTTGTAAGAAAAAGGGTTTCATGACGTGTTTTTATAATGCTTTGTTCTCAGTCAGAAATATGGTATGACAAAAAGAAATAGTCACAAGGTGGGGTAATTTCTGGGTTTTTTTGATTTTGGCAGAAAAAAGTAGTTTTCTGAAAAAGCATGTACATTTCTCTGAAAATTATTTAGTTTTTATTGAGAATTTTTTAAAAAAATTTTAAATTTCAATGATCATAAAATCATAGAATGGTTCGGGTTGGAAGGGACCTTAAAGATCATCTAGTTCCAACCCCCCTGCCATGGGTAGGGACACCTCCTCAAAGCCTCATCCAGCCTGGCCTTGAACACTTCCAGGGATGGGGCATCCACAGCCTCCCTGGGCAACCTGTTCCAGTGCCTCACCACCCTCACAGTAAAGAATTTCTTCATGATATCCAATCTAAATCTCCCCTCCTTCAGTTTGAAACTGTTACCCCTCATCCTATCACTCCACTCCCTGATAAAGAGTCCCTCCCCATCGTTCCTGTAGGCCCCTTTTAGGTACTGGAAGGCCGCTATAAGGTCTCCTCGGAGCCTTCTCTTCCTCAGGCTGAACAATCCCAGCTTTCTCAGCCTGTCTTCATAGGAGAGGTGCTTCAGCCCTTTGATCATCTTCATGGCCTTCTGCTGGACCCGTTCCAACAGGTCCATACCCTTCTTGTGCTGAGGGTTCCAGAGCTGGAAACAGTACCCACGGTGGGGTCTCACGAGAGCAGAGTAGAGGGGGAGAATCACCTCTCTCGACCTGCTGGCCATGGTTCTTTTTATGCAACCCAGGATGCGGTTGGCTTTCTGGGCTGCAAGTGCGCATTGCTGGCTCATGTTGAGCTTCACGTTAGTAAGTTAAGTGTTGATTACTGAGACTTCTACCTCCCCTTAGTGGATGGATCTTTCATTGCTTTGAGAAGCAACACAAAGAGAAGGGCTTCAGTTTTCCCATGTGAGTATTGCATAATTGCAGAGTTTTCTGTTTGACCTTTCTGCAAAGGAACTCTATTATCAGCCATCCTACGTGAAGAATGGTACAAGCGAATTCTGAGGAAGTTCTGGTTAAACTCACCCTGCCTCAACCGGATAAGAAAATGACAGTGACACGTCAGCCAACATACACACATACGGAAGGCACAAAAATACATACTCCTTTCTATTGAAGAGTGTGAAAAAAAGACTGAAATGTTGACAGGCAGTTGTAAAGAAGTTTAAAAAATTAAGATTAATTTTAAAAATCTTAAGGAAGAGATGCAAAACATAACCGTGAATATAAATTCCATAGTCCTGTATTTTAGGTAGAGACTGATTTTGAACTACTGGAGTTCAGAATCAGTCTTTTCCAGACACAGTTTTGCTAAAGCCCAATGCACTTAGTTTTTCTTCTTTTTTATCTGTGAACTCAGATCGAAAATTAAACCCAGTTCCTAACTTCAGATCCGTGGCTTTTACTTGGCTACCTCTACAAAAAGTAATCTCCAATATATCTTGGTATCTTGATGAAATAAGCAGACCTAGCTCTTAATCATGAGCTGAAACATCCTGGCTGCCCACATTGCTTCGGGGGCACTGAGTCCCACATCATGGTGGGCCCTGGAGATGAGAGCAACAAGTCAACTCAACCCCATGACCACAGGAGTCCGTGCAGCACCTCAGAGAGGTACTGCTCTCCTTTATCCCAGAATCTGACCTCAACAGTTCAGAGTTCACAAAGCAAATAGACAAATTCCGAGATTTTCAGCTTTTTATACATCCCCTCTGTGCAACCACAAACATTTAGAGAGGGGTGCTCAAACAGGTAGCTTGAAAATCCCACAGTGAGGAAGATGCATTTTGCACATCAGCTGATGCTCAGCAGAGGCATAAGCAAGGACAGCTGACAAAAAGTGGGCTCGTGGCTAACGCTGTAAAGCTACATCTACCCTACTAAAATGACACAAGGTCAGAGTGAACTGGAGCACTGGACCCCTGTTTCCCCACACAACTTAACTTTTTTCTCCCTGGTTCTACTTTTTGGCTCAGCATTTAAATGTGTGATATTTTCAGAAATTGTCTAAGATTTTCACTACATTTTTAAAAAAAATTTGGATTTATAAAAGTTGCAGTTATTGAATTACACATCCAGCATTTGAATTTAAATCTTTTCTGAGCTAGAAGACGTCCTTTTTGATGCATAAGCAATGGCCCCGTGTTCTTGTCTATCTTTGCACCCTCCCACATCTTCTTATATCAGAGAGTGGTGCAGGACAGACTGCTGCGATTCATGTCTTGCCACTATTCACATGCACTATAGCCCTGAGCCAGCTAGAGCTAGGAAACATCACATGGGATCTTGTACTGAAAGTCATTAAAGTTGTTCCTCACTAAGTAAATCTTACTTTAAAGCCTTTCATGTCTAAAGAATCATGCATGTTTCTTTGAGTTCATTACTATAAAAAAAAAAAAAAAGTAAATGATGAAAGATCCTAAACGGGTGTCACATAGTGGACACCAAACAGGAAATGAAATGGGTGGAAAGAGAAAAATTATCAGGAGACCCAGTCAACATTTTTAAGTATTCCTTAGAGTTCTTGTGAAATGGGATAATAAAATTTCTCTAACTCCATTTCTTCCACTCTTCTTAAGTTAAGACCTTCTGGAGCACCAAAGATATTCAAAAGGTGGAATAAGCTGCCAAACCCATCAAGAAAGAAGTGGCGTTTTCTAAAGGAAATCATTAAATGTAATTACTGACCTTATAGATCTAGTGAGAATTCCTGAAAGGAAAGTTTCTTTCAGCGTTTCAATCACAGACAAGTTACTTGCAGAAATAACAAATTTGTGGAGTGGTTATCAAGATGAGAACAAGAGAAAGACATTATTTTGGTCCTCAAATTGAAAATACTGCTTTGTTCAAGTAAAACAAGCAAAAGAAAAAGTAGAAGAAGTCGAAGTAGCCTTTTTTTAAAAAAGTGTGGCAGCACATTCCTCCAGTTTTCATCCACTTTTAGATCATATTTTTGTTCCTTGTGAAATTCATCCCTCTTTCACAGAGTCAGCACGAGGACCAAGGACATTCAGTACTAAGGTGACATAGATGTCTGGGGCCCAGTTGAGTGCAACATTTATCATGGACCTTCAAGGAAGCACCTGGGTCTTGTGCTAGATCTCCACTCCAAGGTGGATTACATCACAGCTAACCGCTAAGAACAGAATGCCTAAACCTCACCCTGAAAGAGAATCTCCCTAAGTCTGAAATGGCTGCTTCTAAATGGACAGTCTCTGATTCCAGTTTGAACTCCTGACTTAGCTCAATATGCTGTATTCATAAACAATGCGAATGATAGGATTTTTTTTCTGCTTATTTCTGTTGTTAAAATAATACAAATGGCCAAAAATCTACCCCTTGATTGTGCAAGTCTGTTGCCAAACAATGCTAAAAGGAGTTCAATGCATCGTACAGTGAAAGGATAATATATGAATCTGGAAGCCAGAAGGCCTGTTGGATAAGCTTAGGGTCTATTGGATAGGTTTTGACACTGCATTTTTTTATTCTCTTACTGTCTATGAGAAGCTGGAAAACAGGTAGATATTTGGTCTCCTATGGCAGAGGACTCAGGTCTCAGCTTTTGTTAACCAAAATGGTCCAATTGGATAGCAGAAATCAAGTTAGCTATCTAACCAAAAGCACATGGTTCATCCACGTGCCTGTGACTCAGAGGACCCGCTACCCCACGTGAGTATTACTTTTATTTGTAGAGTTGCCAGGTCTGGAGTACAGGGAAGCCTGGCAGAAACCCACCTATGATGTTCAGCATATTTAGTCTCTTGAAGGACTGTATCATTTTAAAAGTGTTGTCATGCACTCACCAGAAGATTGTAATATGGCCAAGTTTTGTTTTAATATCTTTGAGCCCAGTCATGAGCTACTAAGAGCCCTTTCCCATTTGTACTGGTGGGACAGATACCAAGCCATCTTTTCTCACATGCTATTCCTTCTAGACCAAACTATCTAATTTAGATCTTTACCAGCACTTCAGCTGAAGGCAGCAGGAGTTTTATGGGAACAAAGACAGAGCAAGAGCATTAGGGTAAATTTCTGTAACTGGAATGGACGCAGCCAGTGCTGCACTTCGCTCAGTATTTTCCCCAGTGCAGGGTGCGAGGATTCAGCACCAGGCACCACGCTTTGGCTCTCACTGCTTTTACAATAAAACAAGAACTTCTAAAAAGTCACTGACTCCATGGGAGCTTCCCCCTGGCTTCAAGTCAGACAGCTTGAGATCACAAGTTTTGCCACTGATGCAAAGTAGCCCTGTTCTGCTCTGTTTCTCACCTCACTTAAACCTGGTAACTGCTGTGTCTAAACATGACCCGCCTGAGTCACCAGATCCACTAAGTCCCCAGGCTCCTACTGGCTTCCTCTGAGGTACCCCACAGATGTCTCAGGCTGCCGAGGTGGCATGAAACCTTCTCCACTGCCTACCCCTCCAAACAGATCGTACATCTGCTGGAGAGGCCAGCAATTAACTCAGTGTCACAATAACAGGCTTAGTTTCTGATGTTCCTGGGCCTTCTTGGACCACTTGTCATTTAGCAGCCAGACATCTCTCTTTAAGCAAATTACTATTTATTAAGAAAAAAAAACACTTGAGGGAAAAATAATAAAAAATTTAACCGCATATGTGCATAACTAACTTACCTGACTTTTTATGTGGACATCCCAGCAGACGGGTCAGATGATCATGCCAGGCGGCACCAGGGTTAACTCTGGCTCCCTGCTTCGGTCTGTTGTTTTATGCAACGTCAGGTCTTTCATCTATTCAGCCCTTTTGAATCAGGGCAAGGCAGACTGTTTCTTCCATGTTGAAGGTAAACTTCAAAACACTTATTTCAGGAGCAGAGATTTGCATTAAAAAGTGCAATCAGGGCAGGGGACATTCCTTATCTCACCCTTTGGGCTAGGAAAGCAATCGTTTCTTATATTAAAACAGAGCCCGAATTTTATTTTATGAATCTGTACTTCATTAACAGTCTCTTGTATTAGTTTTCTACCAGTTTTCCATTCTATTAATGAGATAAGCTAATGATAGAAGAAAGACAATTAAGTATTCAATGTACCAAACCAAAAATTAAATTAGAAACAGACCAGAGAATTTCCAAGAGTCTGGGAAGGAATTTGTCTTTTTTTGTACTTACTTGTTATATTTAAACACTTTTAGGATAGGCTATGCCCAAATCCTATTTGCATTAGTTAGTACTTAAGGTCACTCCGTATATGAGAAGCTTTAAAGCTTGCATTTAAAACATCACTAGTTGCTAAACATGTCTATGCACAGCTGTTACACTGTCACACTTGCAAACAATACGCTATTTGTACTAGAAAGATTGGAAAATCTTTTTGATCTGGAATGCCTCTGTCTTCTAAAAAGCCATTTCTTACTTTGCACCTAGCCTTAAAATGCTCACAGATCATATATGACTAAAAAGTCTGAAGTTGAGTAAAAATTGATTCATCTGAAAAAACAACCCAGTTCTCATCACTTAAAAGGAAAAGGCAATTTTCAAGATGAATATTCCATACCAACTTTGGGAAATCAAATGTTTGTGTGCCAGAAAATTAATATCATTTATTCTGTCTATGTTATTTCAATACTTTTATGGGCAAGATCTACAGTCTTGTGAGCCTATAATGAACTGTAAAACAACATATATAAAGGCAGACTAATTTGAGGTTTGAAATAAAATTGGAACTTCTATTTCTAGAGTGACCAAAATAATGCACTGGAAAATTGTTTTTCATAATTCCCTTCTCGGAAACAAAATTAATTTAATAATTCATAGACAATGAATTACTAAAACAATCAGTATAACAATTGTTATAAAACTTCATCAGCTTCTCCTTATATGGAATAGAAGGAAAAAGGCCTCTTCTGCTTTATAAGGTGCTGCATGTCAGGGCATTTCAGAGTTGTCTGCAATTAGGAAGAAATTTTGATTTTATGAAATACATTTCTTTGATGCAGGCTTGCTTATTCACAATGCAGCATATATGAACCTTTGCTGGTATGATTTTTAACCACACTTTCCTAATCAATCTTTCCATCTGTGCCCCAAAAGATGGCTTCTTTCCTGCTCTCCTTCTTTCTTTCAGTTCCCTCACAAAACTATGCTCATGTTGCTTCTTTTTGCCTTTTCTTCCTGGCTTTGTAAGTTTGCTAACACATGAAGGGTATATTTTGACAAGAAGATGGTTTAGTTGCCTTAAAACATATTCTGACAAATACATTAAGGCAGCATAATCCAGCACTACTGCAGAAGGAAACAAAATTAATCTGGCACTTACTCCTGCCCGGGTGTCAGCCTTCCCTTGTTCCAGCTAGTCCATGAGATGGATCAGGAAACTCTCCCAGATGAAAAATAACTCTGAAAAGTTATTAATTTTCACAGTTCTAAAAAATAATTGTTGTGTGACAGCACAAATGCTCACGTCACCACAATGTTGAAGTGGTGCAGTGACAGAGAATACTGATGGCAGGAGGAGGCTGGATGGCATCTTTTGGTGGACACAGCATTTCACAGGACCTTAATCACTCATTTGCAATTTTAGTCCAAGACAAACAGGTGTCTAAACTTCAGAGGTGTCTTGCGTTCCTTGAA
The DNA here is from genome assembly GCA_013398915.1 of Dromas ardeola. NCBI lineage: Eukaryota > Metazoa > Chordata > Aves > Charadriiformes > Dromadidae > Dromas > Dromas ardeola. Next base: position 3,493 of record VYZM01017373.1, on the reverse strand, counting down.
GATAGCTACCATAGTAATCATTTTGTCTGTGTAAGCATGCACAGAACATATTTAGCAATGGATGCCAGAAACTTTCAGGATTCAAACAATGCAAGGACAAGCACAAGCATCAAGAGGTATGGAACTTAACGTGCGATTTATAAATATAAAATTCCGGTTTGTCCTTTATTTGTAACCCTGGTGTAGCTGAGTGTTAGGACTGTACCTGTGTGTATATCCAGTGCACTTAAGCCACTAATTCCTTGGGTGGTCCAGAATCCCCGCAGCTAGTCATCTGCATATGTGAAATAATAGCCTTTTCTGAGGCAACAGATCAACTTAAAATTAGGTGATTGATTGAACTCTGCGCTATCCTCACAAATGTTTGACCGATTGATACAGGAGCTCTCTAGGTGGGAACTTCAGGCACATCTAGAGATTACCCAGGTAGGTCCTGCTGTGTTGGTTCAATTCTTATGCTTTAATATGTTGATAAACATCCTGGTTGCTGCAGTATCAGAGATATTCCCAGGCAATTCCTGCTCCATAATTGATCAAATAGGGCATAGATAAGTTATTTATAAACAGTCAATAAAAACTGTTCCTGCACATGACAGTCTTTTGTATGCAGTTAGAATATTTAGGAGATGTTTTTATGCAGTTAGGATAATTGATAGGAATGAATTATGTATGACCTGGGGTGGTCACGTAGGACCATGGCCAGCTGGATTGTGAGAAGTGCGCAGAACAGGGATTTGTTGAATCTCACCTGATCAAGCTGAAGACATCTTTGCAAGGACTCTTGCAACGGAGACTCCTTTTGACACCAAACAACGACCAACCATTTTGTCTGAAATATCTAATTCCCTGTGCAAGCATTAAATTTTGCTAGGAGTTTTTCGTACTGGGATCAGAGTCCTACTAACCTTCACATGTCCCTAAGTGTCTGGGAAGCTGTCTGGTTTTGCCACCCCCAATTTCCTTTGCCAGAAGAAATGCTTATGCCACTGATGCTGTGCTTAATAAGGTAAATTCCCTATTTGGGGATTAAAAAAATAACTTTTTGAGTGTTCCATTTCAGCATAGCAGCCCATCAGAGGCCATTGGTATTCTTAATCACATAAGAACATTGCTTAAAATGGCCAGAGGCCAAATCTCGTGGCAAAAATTGATTTGCCCAGTCATTTGAGTTCAGTTCCCCTTGCAGACCCACTATCAGTTTCCATTAAATATTGATGAACCTGTCATATCATCCTTTGTATCAGTGGATAAGAATATTTTACAGTTACTTCATCTGGTTTTCTAGAATCTACAAGTAATCAATTGCTGACATCTCTTTGCTTAAGCAAAATTACACAGGTCAAAGACCAGACTATAGTCTCCAACATGTCTTCCTGACACATTTAATGGCCCTTGTGGGAAACGTACAACCACGGCATTAGTAATGCTCAACAAACAGACTTTTCCCAGAAATGCAGAATTTCATCATAATGACAAAATAAATCCACAGTAAACCAGAAAAACATTCAGGAAACAGAATATGGGCAAAGATAAGAAATGGTCATATATCCTGCTGCATAATTTCAAAGCACAAATACATCTCTGGAAACTAGTGTACATTACAGGAAATTGTAGCACATCCTTCAGTACTATCTTTGTAGAATACCGAAAATGCAAAATCTGGAAAATCACAAACACCCTGTTCTATTCTCTGGCCTGCCTAAAGAAATCTGTTCTCCATAGTCTGCACAATCTTACTTCCATTATCAATATATGGCTTTTTATAACCATAAAGATTTATAGTACTGTAGAACATTTTCCTAGGAAAATTCTTTTTAAGAGTACTGAGAAGAATTATGCAGGTTGGACAAGCCAACTAGTAATGTACCTGAATATTCTTTAGGTTTTGGAAAGTTGGCAGCATTCAGCACCCGACTTCAATTTCAGTTACAGAAAAGGTCTCTACAGTATATTTTAGCCTAAAAATATGAGTATCTGTTGAAGTGAAAGTTTTCTAAAAAGTGCCATAAAATAAGTTGAAAGGCCTCAGAATCCAACATTAATCCAAAGAAAGAAATATGCATCCCATCTTTCTGTTATTCCTACACACACACACCCCCTATGGAGTAAAGAATACTCCAAACAAAAAAGAGTCCAGAGAAAAAAACAATGCAAAGGAAACTTTCTAAGCAGTAAAGCTAATGGAAACTGACTTTAAGAGATGGAGACTCTTGCTTTGTTTTGCTTCTGGAAGAAATGAGAAGTTACAAACCTCCAGAACTGTGGCACAGAAGAGCGATGTCTGTAGTAACCTTTGGAGAGCTTTGGCTTTAACAAAGCATTTCCATTACTTGATGAGTTCAACAGAAGATAGGTCTAATCCAATCCTGATGTAATTCAATTAAATTCCATGGAATAATTCATTTGTACATTTCTCTCCCCTGCTCCTTTCTCACTTTGTCCACATTTCCCTTTCTCCCTCCCCTCTACTCACCTAGCCTCAGTTATCTCTCTAGACACAGCTCTACACAGCACTCACAGTGCTGCAAGAGCTATGCTCTGCCACCCCTCCCACAGAGTGTGTATGCGTGCATTTAGGTGTTTACCTAACCGTTAAGAGATTCACAAAATCCTCTCTGCTAAAATTAAGATACTTGGCAAATAGTGCCAGACACATCAAAAAAACCCACACAAAAAACCAACCAACCAAACAAACAAAAATCCAACAAAACCCTTTCCTGTTAAAACAGTGCCCTGGTATGCCAAATCTATTTTCAAAACTTTCAAGGATATGTCTTCATATAAAACACATCAGTAATCTCTAACAAGCTCTCGACAGTTATTTTGGCTGATGAAAGATGTATAGAATTTATAAACTGAAAGTGCGCTGTATTGCTGAGTAAGGTCTGTTACTATAACACAGACATTGTCTCCAAGACAGTGTATTTGAAACATCCGTGTAACCTTTGTGTGGTGTGATGAAATTCATCCTCATGCAGATAACCTATTTCAAGGTAAGAAGGAAAAGAGAAAATAAGAAAGTGCTATCAAGATGGTACGACATAATATAGATGTAAAATAATAATTTGGACATGATCAGAAAGGCAATGCAAGAAATGGGATACAAATAACAAAGGACTAAAAGGTAGGAGGAAACTAGAAAGAAAATAAATGAGTCAGTTTGGAACTCAATAGGAATGTCAGGTGATACTAAGACTGTTCAAGTGTTTTACGCCTTCACCCTTCAGTCTTCACTAAGTCATTCAGTAGTGATCTGTTAGGCAGCAAAGACACGTAGCAGCACTGACGAAGATATAACTAAATCAGCGAGAGGAAATGTTAAGGCATATTTGAGAAAGTGAGGTGTTGGCTGGGCCCAACAAAATTTACCAAAGCAGATTTAGAAAAATGGCTCATGTAAACCTGAAATTGCTGGCATTTATCTTAGAGAACACAGAGGACGACAATGCTTTTCTTTAAAAAGTAAGAAATGGCAGTCGATTCCAGGTGTACT
>VYZM01017372.1:1317-45327 GCA_013398915.1 Dromas ardeola | reverse complement strand
GAAACCTTAATGATTGAGGGGTACATAGGCAAGGAAAGGATATTTCACAGAAATAATGTGTGTGTGTGTATTTGCCTAGATTAGAGAGCAAACTTGGTAAACCAAGTAATTTACTACAGTTATAAATCCACATGCAAATATGACTGTAAGGAACTGTACCCACATTGTCCAAGTAGACATTGTGTTGTGATGTTATTATTGTACCAGTTCTACTGTAATTTCTAAAAACTATTTGAAAGGCACCAGTATTGGACTGCTACCAGGTAAAACAGTTGGCAACACTGTGACATGGTCATTACAAGGACACAGGCCAGACTATTGAGTAGCACAATGAAATGTATTTCCTTTCAAAGGCAATGATGATTTGTATCATGTGCGAATGACTCTGTCACTGCTTCCTGTGATCATCTTCAGCCAAATTAATGTAAAGTTATTAATGTGGGTCATATATATTTTGACTTCTGCACCAAGCACAGGGGAAAACCATCCTGCCAGTGTGAATATCCTCGCTGGCTGCTGATCTCTATGCTGTAGCTAATTCATTATCCCTCTTCTGTCTGCTTGGCACTCAAATTGAGAGATAATGACTATGATTGTAAAAAGACTGAGACAGGGGATATTAGAACCAGCTTTCTCAGCACAGGAACACAGTTCTGCTGTTGTAGGTGGACTTAAAACAATTATTTTTCTTGCAAGATTCCCACTACCCTCCAGCAAATTCAGACTCTATATCCCATTTTTCTTTAAGCATGATGTGCAAAATGATGAATAGTTTCTCACAGAAAATGGAATTATTATTAGACAAATAAGATTTGGGTTTCCTGTTTCAAAATATTTGTACCACAGATAGGATAAAGGTAATGTAAAGTTGATACAGAATCCTGCTTTGAGTCATTTCACCTGTCATCCAAAGATTAGGTTCCAAGAGAAATGTATGAGAAAAACTTGAGGCTTTTGGAAATGGGTTTTATACACATCAGGAGGATGAAAACAGGGTGATGTGTTCAAGATCCATTTTGTTAAGGTATTCAAAGCTGTAGAGTTGTGGTTCAGCAAGTGAAGTATTTCTTAGTGTATAGTTTCATGAGGGCTTAATGATTTAATTTTTATAAAGCATAAATAAATTACATGTTTAAAGCATGCTGTTACAGATTCAGAGACATAAATTAAAACTGTACTTCAGACTCAAAAAGCTACTGTTAGTCATTCAAATTGTGAGTGGGTAGTTGGCCAGGAAATCAATATCCTCTCCTGAATACTTTCAGCTATAGAGAGTAATCTAGTGATCTCTCCAGTTTTAGGTTTGGGATTGGGGCTGGGTTGGATTTTTAAAGGCAGGATTTCTGAGAAGATAAATATTCAGTTTCTCATGGTTTTGTCACCTCATGTGGACAATCAGAGAAAAGAAGTGCTGGAAAGGAACTTAGGGATTCACCTCAACTATGTCAGCACTGGGCCTTCTTCAGTTTGACGTAAGTGTGTAGAGAGCCTAACGAACATATTTCTAAGACATGTCAGGACAGATCCATGTAGCTCTTTCAGAAGACTGAAATAGGGTTTCTTACAAAAAAAACCCTGCCTTGTGGCAGGCAGTATTGTAGCTCTGCCATGTTATCTCATCCTCCTACCACGTTTTGTTCTTGTGGCATCACCAACAGGTAGATGGGACACTTCTGTATTGTCACCTAGAGCCAGGTGGTGTAACGCCATGACCAGTCCAAGCAGTTAAGTGTACACTGCTGTTCTACTGAGCCTTTTTCCCTGTGGGTATGCATCTTGTTCACCAAAAACTAAATCTTGGGTGCATCCCTGGGAATAATCACTATGAACGGCCTACAGATTTTCCCTGGAGCCTGCCTTCAAGACTGTTCTTGATCTAGAAGCAGCCTTGATCAAAACCCCGTGTCTTGGGGATTAGCCCCAAGTACATGTCCAAATGCCGTACAGGACCAGATTGCAAAGCTGGGATCTTTGACAAATGTAATTGGTTCACAGAACAGGATCATGGAAGCAGAAAGGAGCATATGAGCATTGCTGTAAAGGCCTGCAAAGAGTTAGGTGCTGAGCAACCAAAATATCATTATTCAGATAGTGGTTGTAAGTTTCTTCCTTTTGTTGTATGAAAACACAGTTAATGACAGAATCTAAATCCAGAAGAAAATTTTGTGGTATTGTTTCCATTTCATTCTTTCTCTTCCATTTTTTAATATTGGCTTTTAACATCTGCTAGGAAAATTTGTACAAAGTAGTTAGGCGTTTAATAATCAGTGGAATGGCCTTGTTTGGACAAATGGCCTAATTAAATGTCATGTTGTTATTGTGTTATTCTTTCTATTAATCATTTCCAAAAGATAGCAAAGCAAATTGACCTCTAAAAATCAAGGAATCGCTTTTTATTATATTCTATTATTCAGGCTTTGAATATTCCTCTTTCAAATCAAACAGGGGACTCAGGAAGAAGGAAGTACTTATTACTATGAAATTCTGTTCTAAACTACTGTTTAAGTAACATTCTAGCAATGATTCCAACTGCTGAATGCCAGAATGATGAGCTTTTATCAAATCGAAAAGCTCCTTAATTATGTATTCCATAATGCTCTAGAATTAGTTGGATGACCTCTTTTCTGATTATGTATCATTTTTCAAAACACGTTCTCTAGCATAGTTCTTGGTGTCATAACGATCATGACTACCTGTTCACAAAGAATTAGTGGAACAGCAGCAGTCACTGTCAGAATATACAGCATTTTCCCTCCGCAGCAACTGAAATCTCAGCTGTATTTTTACTTTTGCTACAGCAAAGAACAGTGATGGCTAGGAGAGGTACAGAGAAATGCTGATTGTTGATAACAGTTGTGTGTACAATGACTTTATGATCTATAATGTGCAAAATTCTTTCTTTAGCAAAGCTGGCATATGGAAAAGATACAATTATAGTTCTTCCCCCACTCCTGTTCGATATGTTGCTTTAATCTATCTAGCCTGTCTACTTCAACATAATCATGTCAAGTTAAAAGAAGATTATTTTCAGAGGGAGGGAGCCGTTCTTTGTATCCAGTGGGCATAAGACAAGAAGTGGTGGATTAACACTATATCTCTTCTGAAATGTCAGCAAAGCCCTGCCAGAGACCAGAAAGGTTGTGGCACCACCATCATGACGTGCAGTTTGAAGAAGTATAACTTAAGAATGGTGGAAATATTTCTGACCCTGTTCTTCTGACATTCTGTTTTTCTGAGTACAGATTTACACAGGAGTAATCCCAAACTTACCTTGTCTGAATCAAGTTCAGCCTGTCATTTTCATGATCAAGGTTCTAGATTGTCACTTCTATGGAGCAGAATATTTTTCTTCATATTTTTCTTACATGCACAGCAAAACATTTGTCTGGAGATATTTTGTTCTATATGCTTCAGATTTATTTTTCTTTATTTCTGTGTGCATTTGTCCATTTTCTTGCAGTGTCTAGAGCCCTCCGCCAGTGCCTGGCCACTTCAGGAATATCTATTGTGGTTTTGGCATGTCAAACACTGCCTTGTAAGGCAGGTTGTCATGTGTGTGTAGTTGCTTGTCTGCGTATTCTACTGCATAATTTGCTTCTCCTGCATATGTAAATGTTTTTTTTTTCAAGAAGCTAAGGATAGTATAGCTTAAGAACTGTTGCTAATACCATATCCATATAGTTTGTAGCAAGGGTTTGTGGCTTTACCTCTGCAAGCACAGGGGAAGTGTTTTACTTCGTTTCTACAATCACCAGGGATTCCTGGGCTGCCTAATTGCTCCAGAGCCTTTGATTTGATGAGAGCTGTGCCTTTCCTCCCTGGAAGCATCCTTAATGAAAAGAATATTTGGGGAGCTATGAAGGAACTCCTCAAGAAAAGAGACAGCATGGGGAGGGAGGGAAGAGTGAGGAGACAGTCTTGCCAGGATGCTGAGAAGAGGACGTGAAAGAGTACTGGTAGGAGAGGAGAGAAATATGATTATGCAGCACCAGAACTGCAGTAGCCTCTGCAGAACAGAAAATAATAGAAACAACACAAGAAGACAGAATTTTCCCTTTGAAGTCACAGACGGGAGACTCCCTACATGGGCATGCAGAATTTTCTCTATTTTATCTTTCACAGGCGAATTATTAATTGCAGTGTATTTGAGAAAGCTTTGGAGTGAGGGGGCATAAATTCTACTTTTCAATTTTTTTATTGAAAGAGAATGCCCAGGCCATGTGTAATCAATTTTCTTGTTAATAACAACATCCAATTAAGAAATCCCTTAGAAGTCTGTAATGTTAATTTTTGTAAAAATGAATGCTACAGATTTTTATGGGTTTCCTTATCAGACATTTCCACTGTATACAATAGCTAATGTTTTCACAGTAATTCTATGTCTCAAGTACAAATTCCTTGGCTGATCTATATTCTGCTAAATCTGGAAAGCCATACATTTTGTTAATCTTCCTATTATCATTAAAAGCAAGATGATGGTTTGTGATAGCCACTTTTAGGGCATCACAAGGTCCTCCATTTATTCAATCAGGACAATAATTCTGAAAGTGAAGAACTCCTATTAGGTGTTTTCCCAAAAAATTCTTGGAACAACAAGAAATTCAGAGTGAAAATTCTGAAATAAAACAAGTATTAAAGAAACAGCTATTATAGCACATCGGGATAAAGGCTTTGTTGTAGGCACACGCACAATTAATTGGCATTACAAGCTTGATGCTTTCAGTTCCTTTATCCTCTACTGAAAATTGTAAAAATAAATATATTTAGACAGGATGTCTAAACCTATAGTTGGAAACAAATAGCTGAATGGTAATCTAATATCATGGCTAACTGGTATTTCACATGGACAGATGCTGGTTTGTTATCTAAATCTGGCATAAGGACCATGGTATGGACACCATCCTGGCAGGAGACCAGCATGGCATTTTGCACCATGGGGGTGCAAAAATCTGTCTTAATACAGAAGGTGCACATCCTATCACTGCCTCACTAAGAGATGTCCTCTTCCTTTTGCAAGGTGGTGATACCTTTGACTCTGTATAAATGGAGTAGGCTTTACATCACTTCACCTATTTTCCCACCTGTTCTGAGAGACACTAATTCTAACCCAGTTCAGAAAAGAATAAGATTAATTTCTCTGCCTTCATTTGGGAGTTGAAAGAAAGGGATGAGAGGGACAGGATTTTTGCTCATGTGTCCCTACAGAGTCAATTCTTTCTACCACTCTCACTAAAGCTACATTCCGTACTGCAGTTCTGCACAGTGAGCGGTTTGTACTGGAGTGTTTTGCATGGTTTGTGCCTGTACTGAATCACTTTTTATTTCATATATGAAGCAAGAAAACTCGTGTGATGAGATGATTTCTTCATGGAAGGCTGTGTTTATACCAAGTTTATAGGTTGAACCAATTCTGAGTATCCAAAAATAGGTCACAACCTGATTTTGTAGTAGAAGTATGTTTTCTTCCTATTTATAAAATCTGAAAGGGATTAAGCCAATTTTATTCAAGAATAATTTTAAAGACTTTCTGTACATGACTTAACATGAAGATTTTAAGGACCTGTTCTCTCTGCAAATCATGTCTTTTTTTTTCTTTTTTTTTTTTTTCAATTTTTGAATGGTGTAAGACATTAGGAATCAACACTGAAAGTACCTTTATGATATTCTAGTATTTCAGTACATGAATGTCGGAAACTTGAGGGCATGTGACTGTGCTAAGAATATGAAGACAGATAATACCAAAATTTCTGTACTCACCTCCTGTGATGAACAAGATTAGCTGGGATTTAGGACTTCTGGTGTAGATTTTTACTGCAGAAAAAGAAGAAAACAATGCATATCTGACTATTTCTCTGTCACCTCTTATGTTGGTTTCATTAATTGTCTTCTGCAGAGACTGTCATCTAGTGTCTTTTCCAGCAACAGCTTGACTTTTGTTGTGATTGTTAGTCTTCTCTGTTATTGAATTTTCGTCTTCCACTTTGTGTTTTCTCATAATGTCAAGAAAAAAAGTTTTGTCTAGCTTCCTCAACACCTGCAGTGTTAAAGTCAAAATTACTACACTTATCTGTCTGAAGCTGGGATTTCAGCTTTCATTCAAAATGGTCAAAAAGTGGATCCAGATAGAGAAGTGTTCCAACTACTTACTGACGTCAATTCCTATGGATCACTGCCACCTTTCCAGAATTTAATTTAGTGATTTTTTTTTTTTCTGAGCTGTCAGAACATATGCAATTAATTTTTTTCCCAATTTAATACTAAACGGTCTTAATTTATTTCTTACGTGAAGATCAATGAATATGCCTATTTTGTGTACATATTTGTGCATTTACTTGCATAGAATTACAGGAACAGATTCTTCAGTCTTCCCTTTATTATATCTCCACATCAAAATACAATGCCTTCCTGTATTTTTTTTCCCCAGTCACACAGGTGTCTCTCACACACCTACAAATTCACTTATTATAGTTTCTCCTAAGAATATTTGAGGAACCTCAAATATTATATTTGAGGAACCTTATAGTCAGGGTGGTTTGATATTAGACAGAAACAAATTTTCTTCTCACTTCTGGCTGTGGAAAATAACTTTCACCTTGTGGTGAAACTTTATGTTACTTTAAAGACTGCATGTTGAAACTGGGTCCCAAATATGGAAAAAGCCCTACACAAATTACAATGAAGACATAGGAGGGAAGAATGTTTGTATGAACATCACAGGCGTGGCAGGCACAGGTTAGCACTGGCAGACAAGAAAACCGCAGCCAAGAATGGCTGCAGCATGTCCATTTTTGTTATCTATAGCTGGTAGCTTATCTGGACATTACTCTTAACACTATATATTAGGAGTGAAAGTTTCAACACCAGGACAGAGCTTTGACTTTGCCACAAAACCTACCATATGCATTTATAGCTTTCTAAATTCATTATTCCCAGTTCTTTTTCCAAGAATTAGAAGGAAAAGCATAACCACAGTTACCAACATGAGGCAAGTAGACGTACATCAGCTACTTTCAATACAAGTTTCAGTACTGGCTGTTTCAGAAAATGGTCAGATATGGACTTGTGACAACAGTTTTCAGAGTTGCTTCTTCTCTATTATTGACACTTGCAGTCATTTCATTAAGCCTGAGCCAGGTGTAATGGAGATCGTAGCAAGGTGGGTGTTGGTCTCTTCTCCCAAGTAACAGGCGACAGATGATAGGAATCGGCCTCAAGTTGTGAGAAGTTTAGCTTAGATATTAGGCAAAATGTCTTCACTGAAAGCGTTGTCAAGCATTGGAATAGGCTGCCCAGAGGAGTGGTTGAGTTGCCATCCCTGGAGGTAGTTAAAAGATGGGTAGACGTGGTGCTGAGGAATGCAGTTTAGTGGTAACTTGGCAGTGCTAGGTTAATGGTTGGACTTGATGGTCTTAAAGTTCTCTTCCAGCCAAAACGATTCCATGATTCTATGTTATGATTCTATGCTAAAGCATCAGTGCAAACAAGTCTCCAGACCTGGATTATACAATCTTATTCCTTACATTTTCTCCAGCTTCATCACATTTAATATTTTACTTCAGAAGTACTCCCAATTAATGAATAATGCTCCATGAAAGTCCCATAGACTGCTCACATAAGAAAGAACTACTTAGCTCGATTAAGACTGAAAGTGTTTGATCCATTTACTTTCTGGTTTACAGTGTAGTCCAATGGGAATGCTTCCAAAGCAGTCCATCTCATCCTCCCCCACCTCTTCGTTTCTCTCTCCCCTGCTCACACGCAGATACAGCATTAAAGCTCTGAAAAGGTCATTTAAGAGACCAGAAAAATAAGCTTCCTAGTTGAATATGTCTTTCTGTACTAGACTCTACAGAAGTGAAACGATTTGTGAAATATGTGTGTATAATTATATATATATATAGGGGTTTATATCTAAATGTATGTGTATATGTATGTAAACACATATCTACATATCATATATGACTGCATTATGACTTGGAGTGGTATGAAAACTTTACTATCTTATTTCATTTAATATTTTCTGTTTAACATTTCATGGACATCTTTTAGCTACATATTTTTCATTTGCTTTTCTGTGAGATTCACAGGAAATAATACTTCCCAAACACTGTAATATATTTTTTTAATTATTATTATTTTTACTATTTTACAATATGTGATCTTAGATATACTTTGACAAAGTGAATTGGGTGATGAGTACAAAACATAAATAACAAAAATGGAAAAAGTTAAATGGAAAGTTTCAAGACCTAAGACTGCTCTTAGAAGAAATGAGACCTGTCAAAGATTTTTGTGTGTTTGTTTTAGTGAAAAGAAGAATATCCAATATGTTCATCAGTCCTTGGTCTGAGATGTCTCTGAGATCTGGGAGGCTGAGGTTCAAATTTCAGCCTGAAACAGACTGTGAGAATTATAATTCTCCTGCGTCTGCTAAGTGAGTACCAATGGATGATGCCTATTCAAGATCAGCTGCCTCTCAGCCAAGCCTTTCTTGACAAAACGTTGTCAAGAGATGGTATATTTCTTTGAAAATTGCAGTTTAAAAGTATCATTAAGCATTTGCTGACAATACCAATTCCATCAGAAATTTTCCAGATAATTTAGATCACTTTATACAGCAGAGAAATCAGCATCACAAAACTGCTGGTTTGATATACACTCAATTTATTGTCAAAATTTTATATAATTTCTTTATTTTTTGCAGTAAAATATGGTTGTTGAATGCTTCCAAGTGATAGCAAGTATTTAAAGGCAGAAAAGTTCAACATTCTGACATATAAAGTCAGGGATAACTTACAAACTGAGAAGTTTAATCATTTAGTAATTTCATTAAAAAAGAATGCTCAAGTGCTCAGAATACAGTCTTTGCTTTATTTTGACCCTGTTTAGAACAGCAAGTTTGAATAAGTCAATTTCAGTGACCTGTCTTAAACACCCATCTTTGAAAGAAATTTTTCTTATGGATGTGTTTGTCCATTGACTAAAATGGAAATTTAGCTCAAACTTGGATGCCTGACACTTGAACGCCTAATTTAGGCTGAGTGAGACCGGTTAGTGTTTCTAGTTCTCCACGCTTTGTAATTCAGATCTGGGTTAGACAGCACAAGAGAAATATAAGATAAAACCAATAATTCAAAGGAAAAATACTGAGATCTAGGTTAAAAGTCAAGTAGTTTGAATGACGTTTTCATCTATCGATCTATTTCCCAAACTACTAGATGCTGCTACAGTAACACTGTAATAGAACACTGGTTTTCAACTTTTCTGTTTGTGTTCCTAACAAATATACTATCAAAACCATTTAGAGAGTGGAATTTGATTTTTCAAGGTTTTTGTTTTTTCCCTATTTATTAAAATTTGACCATGATGTTCAAAGCTGGTATGGGGCTATCAGGGTACACAAGATAGCTGACACTAAAGAAATGCCTTCCCAAGCTGGGTCTTCAATGCCAAATCTAAGGCAGAAAAAATTTTCAGAGCTGAGTTTTAGTCCTTGAAAAACTGGATTTACAATGGAAATGCTGACAGACCTTTAAGTATCACAGTGCTAGTGGGTCCCTGCCACTATTGTATAGAGTGTAAGAGCTGATTTATAGGTGTGAGTAGTTTCATTAAAATGCCAAATTTCTCTTTTGAGATTTTTCATATTTCACTAATTCAAAACTCTCAGTCTTCTCCAACAACACTTATTTAATGAAATATAAAAATTTTATAATAATTATAATAAAATACAACATTGTAGATAATATTGTTCTTGTTATTGTATTGTTGATAGTATTGTTGTTCTTATTACTGAAAGTTCAAGTTGTTAAGTAATATGAATTAACAGGAAAATTTTAGAGAAAAAAATCAGGCAAGTTTATGTCCTATTTCTGGGCTCCTGTCAGTCTCCGAGGACCTGAAACTTGGGATCAGTTCTGGTCTTAAAGTAGGTTAGGCAACACTCATTCCCCTTTCATCCAGGAAGCAACTATCTACCAAGCTGCTCTATGTACCTGTTGGAAGAAATTGCTTAAGAAATATTTTCTGACATATATAAGCCCTTCTTTATCCAATGTTTTCTGGAGTTTTCTTAATGAACTCCCAGCATTTTTATATCTCAAAAATAAACATATTTTCCAAACTGGAAAACCAAAATTCTAGTGAAGTTTTACACGGCAAGGTATAAACTGTGAGGATCTGATTTTCTAAAGTAATTTGCTCAAATTCTTAATAACAGTAAAACAATTATATCCTTTAATTTAATTTAGATGAACTTGCAGGTATTGCATAAGTTAGTGCGAAGGTGTAGGTGAGTGCAGTTCACATCAATTATACCATATTTAAAAGATGTTCACAAACATTCTTACTTTTATCTGTTTCTTGCTTAACCAGCCAACAGGCACTTTTGGTTCACATGCAAGGAATGAAAAAATACCTTTAGCTTATTTGGTTTGGCCTTATTTTTCAATTATAGGTTGGTTTAGCCTACGTTTGCCTTGAGGTAGGCTCTGTGTGCATTTATGAGACTGTAATTATCCAATGACAGTTGGACAATTGTCTAATTGTCCAAAGCTAAAATTCTTTAGATTTTAAAGTAATACCATAAGTATACTGTTGAAAAGGTAGGAAGGAAGAGAGAGAGGGAGGGAATGAGAAAGGGAGGAAGGGAGGCCTGGAAGGATCTAACTAATTCTACATTTATCTTGGAAAGCATTACTTATCTAATGCATAAGTATTATGCAAGAGCTCCTCTATCCTCCTCTTGACTTACTCTTGGTCAAGTCACACCCTTCAACACAGAATAATCTCCTCCCTTATTTCTATGACTTGATTTTTGTGAGATTTGCTGCATGTTGGCCATGATTATTCCTTTTGCTGCCTTCCCATTCACCTTTTAGCCAAGTGTTTTCTTGTCAGCTGGATCCTCTGGCTCAGTTCAAGCATTACTTAGGTTTCTATTCTGAAATGTGGTAATATCAGAGTTGTGCTATGGTCTGCATTAGTAACAGTCTCGTGTTGGAGTAGCCCAATTCTCTTCCTGGGCCTTTGGAGTGAGTTCCCGGGCATGTCTTCAAGAGCTTCACTTTAGGTGGTGGCATCCAAAAGACAACCATTATAGCGCTTTATTCTACCATTTGTCCTCTAAATTTTTCCTTGGCCTCATCATAGCATAGCAAGGACTTGCAAATAAATTGCATGCTCTTGCATTAAGACCCTTACAGGTGGTCTTTTCTTCTGTCATAAAAACTGTCTTTAGGTGCCCTGTGAGGTATCAGTATAAAGACACAAACAGCACGCATTTAAACCTCTAATATTTTCACTGAATGCTTGTTGGGACTTTTGTATTCAATCTGCCTCTGTTTTCCCAACTGTGTCTGGAAATACTCTGTCTCTTAGACTTTGACTCAAAGACGGTGAGGGCGGTCAGAATGCTGGCACTTGACAAAAAGGCCTCTATAACCATAGCTGATACAATGGGAAGGTAGAACTAAGTCCCTCTGGGAGACGTGGGGGACAGCCAGAACTGTCCAAAAGGGCTTTTGCCCCACAGTGATCCCGTTAAAGTGGAAGACAACCATCAACAAAATTAAACAGCAAGCAGAGAATTACAAAGAGATTTCTGACGCAGTGGCAGTCACCTTGCTAGAGGAGTTAGGTCAACCATCCCATCGAGGCAGGGGACTTTCTCACCAGCACATGGGCCAGCGGGTACAGGGTACAGCACAGGGACAACACATGATCAGGACACCCCATTGTTCCACAGGAGGGGTAGGCACAAAGGGGGCCCACGCCTGGAGTGGGGATGAGCTTCTCACCCCCACAGATCGGGGGACTCTCACCAGGGTGGGGTGGTTGTAGAACTTCTTGGGATGAGATATAAACGGTATTTAGAAATGTGAAGGTATGTATTAAGATTTTGCAAGTGTCTATTACTGTGTTTTGTTGTGTTTTTGATACTGATCCTGAGCATAGTGTGTGTTGATTAATTGCATGTCATTACAAAATCAATAAATTGCTTTGATCCTGATTTGACTTAAAGTGCATGAATTGATCAGTTTTCCCCGGGGTCAACATCTAACCCATTAAAAAACTAGCAGCACTGCTTCAGGCTGATGAGTGGGCTAGATTAGTAAGAGGGTTTACTGAATTATCTATGGGAAAGGAAAGAGAAAATAAATTGTTGTTCTAATGATGAAGCAGTTCCAAATGGGTTATAATTCCAATTTGATGGCAAAATTTAAATATTTTCATGATTAATATTCCACAAAAGTTAGTCCATGCAGTGGCAGTATTTTCTTTCAAGTCTATATATTTCTTATAAGGAAATTACAGATAAAACTCTGGACTCATACAAATTTTATGTATACAATCCAAGATGAAAGTGCTTTCCCAAACTCTTTAGGTAGGGTCTCTTAATCTGTGCTTTTAAAAATGCAAGTTTGGTATGAATCTGATATTTCATTCTCTATAGACCATTTTAATGATTAATCATTAGGAAAAAGGCTGCCTTCACTTCAGAAAAAAACATTCCCCATTTATAAGAGATCTGGAGTACCCTGGGGTTGGCTTAATAAAATGTTGTAGCTCAAATAGTGTAATAATATATTATGAAGATGAAGTACAGATAGCTATCCCTAGTACTATCCACAGTAGCATTTTTATTGTTTATATTGTTTTGCAGTTTTTATTAAAGCTTCTGAAGAGCTTTTCTTTGACATGTTATTTGGTGTATCATCCTGAAAAAGTTCACATAAAAGAGAGAGATGTCTCGGAATTTGAGGAAAAATGAAGATATATAAGGTGGGAGAGTTTGCAGAGAATGTCAAAAATTACGGTAATCACTTCCAGTTTTAAGCACCTGAAGTCTTTAAGAACATCATGTGTATCTGTGTCCTGTGGGCATCTCTGTTACGTACATTTCTTTTGGAAATGAATATTGCTTTTCGGATATCATACCTGCAGCAGAGCCACAGCTATATCAATATTATTTTTTTCTTTTCTTACTTGGCTCAATAGAGTGTTAAACATTGTCTCAGACAGTAGCAGTGTCTTTTTCATGGGAATTTACTAGACTACAGCTGATCAATTCTGTCCACTGACTGTGTAATACAGCCTGTGATACATTATATTTATACATCTTTAATATTTAAAATGCACACACACACGGAGAAACAGAGGTACAGCATCAAAAAATTTCACAGGCTCTCAATATATATGTTTTTCAAGAAAATTACTTGGTGTTTGATCATCTCTTCACTAGAGAAAAGATAGGTTAGATTTTTCTAATTTTCTAAAAAGGTGTGGCTTTATTTATGTTTCCACATCACAAAAAAAAACATAGGTGGTGTCAGTGGAAAAAACAAGGTGAGCTAAGCAGTCCATAATACAGATCACACGATGTTTTCTGGGACTTACTATTAGAGCCAATTGCGTTTTCCTTCTTCTGGCTTAAAATGATAGAAGTTACCTTACTCTTAAAACTTTTTCTATTTGTCAGTGGATGTCTTCCCTGTACAGCACTAGAAACTGGTTAGAAAAGATAGGAGAAACCATTTGCTCTCAGGAGTACAGAAGGATGACCTTGGGTTTCAAACCAAAGAATAAAAATTAAAAATAAGTAGCAAAAGAACATAATGGAAATTGAAAAAAAAAGATGATCATAAGATTCATAGTCTTTCTCTCTCCACTATGCTGTTTACACTTCTCCAACTGATTTGAACACGACTAACGTCTCTGTTTGAGATACAGCTCCTTCTTCATTCAGCCATTAACCTTTCAAAATTAAAGACAAATGTTGTCTGTCTATGAAAGTATGCCTTTGTTGTATCAGTGGAAAATAAAGACTTCGCAGAAACGCTTAGCTAAAAAGTTCATGTCCTTCAGTAAGTATTGTTTGTGTTATTCTAGCAGAAGAGGCAAATTGAATACATGAAGTTAAATTTTCCAGAGGAGATAGGATATAAAAAGGTCAGTATTAGTACAACAAATAATGAGACAGGCGGGTGCAGACACAGGCGAAATATTACTTGTGGTAAGAAGAAGGACTAGTCATAAAAATTCGGCTGTAAATAATCACAAACTTTACCTTTCTATTGCTTGAAAACAACACTATAAAGTTTTTACCTGCTACGTCTTTCCCCAGCACATCCTCAGTTTATTATATAGAAAGCATATTAGCAGTGGAGTATAGAAGGTGCAAATTGACCGGAAAGCAGAGGCTCAAAGAAATTACAAGGGGTCTGTGTAGGTTCCTGGGCAGCACACAGAGGAGGATCTTGCTTCAAGTTATGCAGTGCAGCATGTTGAGTCCATCTCACTTGCTTCAGGGTGGTAAAAGTTCATAAAATCAAGCCTGTTACACAGCTATAGATCCTCTGTAATGTAACTTCTTTTTTTTTCTTTGCCTTGGGCAATAGATTTTCTATTACTGAATGTGAACTAATGAACTAGCAGAACAAGTCCAAGTTATCAACACCTATTGAATGTGTTTCCACGCTGTAACAGATAGGACAGCTCAGCGGACAGCGTGCTGCCCACCTGACACTGAGTCAGGTTTCGGCTCCGAGGATGCTCTCTGTGTTTGTGCTGCTTGCTGCTGCTGCTCCCCTCCTTTTGAAGCACATTGTAAACATGCCCAGTGTGCAAATCTTCTCAGCCCACACAGGGATGTGGCAGCTACTTAACAAACCGAGCGGCATTACACAGCAATCCAGGAAACAAATTTTCAAGCGATCTTGTGAGATATCTTTATAGACGGTTTTCTATTAAAGCTGGTCTGTCCACCCAAACTGAAAGTCTGTGGGCTCCCTACCACTCTGACCCTCGCGCATTTGTGCAAGGCATTTGTGCCAAGATAAAGGGAGTCAAAAGGGACATAAAATCCCACCCTTCTGACAAGGCAGCATCTGCTACTCACTTCTTACAGATGTCATAGATGTCAAGTTAGGGTTTCTACCCTAGGTAAGGGGTTAGTTTATTTCTTTTCTCTCTTAAACATGTGCCCTAAGTACTTGTTTGGTGGATATTCAGATACGGTTTGGAATGGTTTCCTGTCTGTTTTTAACCAGAAATTTCATCTTGGACTTTGATCATCAAGAAACTGCTGAATGTATTCCCTCAGAAAATATCTGGGAATATAATTGTAAGATTAATGTGAAACAATCTCACACAGCAAAGTTAATATTTCTGACCATAAGGAACCCTGGTTTCTGACTACTAACAGTAATTTCTATTGCATTCTGTCTAGAGGAGGTCGTATCAAATGCAGCTTGAAGATGGACAGAGAATTGCCTTGCTAAGAGATCTTTGATTACAGGCGAACATAGGACCTGGGGACATAGTTATAAATGCACTTCTTAAATCATAGTCAGTGGGAAAATAGAGCAAGTTATTCAGTGGGCACTATGAGCCTGCAATGGTCTTAGAAGGTATTTTGCATGTATTTTCATCTGCAGAGGCTTTTAAAGAACTTTAATACGACAAGCTTAGACATTTTCATAATCCTGTACTAAATTTCTAACATACCTATATTTCCTAAAGAACTTTGTGAAGCTTCACAAATGTTTAGATGAATCAAATATTACTGTGGTTCTTGATGAAATGAGGCCAGTGCAAATTTGCTTTCATTATCTCTGACTTTCCTCCCCGCCTTAATTTTAGAACCTGCTTCCAATTTTAGTCAAATCCTATAAAAGATTAAGTGCCTCAAAGTTAGTGTGTTACACAAGTGTCATGCAAATTGGTGGAGAGAGGGGGGCATTCCCACTGAACACCTCCATGGATGGAAAGATGAAAAGTGAGCTCAGCAGTTCCCTGACCTCAAACCAATTGGTGGGTGCAACCAGAGCCATTGCACGTGCTGCTGCTGGTCTAACTCCAGTGAGGGGATAAAACAGGGATGTACATACACTGGGATATGTTTTAGAGGACATGGAGAAAACTGGAGTAGGGATATACGAAGGAAGTACCAACTTTGTGGTGCAAAATCTAGTGGGATGGAAAAGGGCATGGATGTATTATGGTGATGTGACATAAAGGGTATTGGATATAAATCCAAAAGAAAACAAGCTTTGTTAGTTCCTGTGCATGGAAAACAAATTGTTTTTTATATAACCAGTGTAATAAATTACTATGAGTTCCAGTGATATATCATACTTAGAAACAGACCCCAGTTTGCTTAAATTATGTTTGAAGAATGCTTTTGTTGTCTACAGAATGGAAAGGTTGATAAAAGTTAATGTTAGAAGATGAAATGCATCAGGAATATAATTGCATTTATTAAGAGATATTATTAGCTAAAATTCATCTAGTGGTAGGTATTATATTATTCTGTTTATATATCTGATGACATTAAAAAACATGATTAAATAGATTTACCTTATTCAGTCCTGCTTGTGGCCTCAGATAGTAGCCATTACAGGTGGAAGGCACTGCATGCCAAGTTAAGACTGTTGATCTGTAGTAATCTTAAAATATGAGAAGGAATGTTTTGTAAAGTTTCTGTATTGTAACCATCTGAAATAGATCTCAAAAAGCCTACTGTTCGGGGAAAAATCCGTTTTCCTCACTTGCTATATTAGGCTTTGTTGACCAAGAGCCTGTCAGCAGTTAGTGCTGTGCATCCTGCAGCTATTTTCAGTGTCTTCCATGTCACAAACTTCAACTGAACTACACAGTGATTTCCTGTCCCTCTATCTATTATGTATGAGCCAAGCCAAAAAAGGAATCCATGCCGTTCCAAACGCTGCATATGAGCTGGCAAAGTTATATGGCAGATTATATTCAGCTACGTGAAATGTGGAAAATATGTGGCACTTCTGGGTCTCCTCATTAGCCCAGCACCATAGCTTTAGTTGCGGACTGCAGGAGAGGAAAGCCCAGTATGAGAACAAAATAAAGAATTGCTTCTTCAAGTACCAATACAGGCACATGTAGTACTGATTCGGGGCTGGTCAATCCATTTAACTGTAGTGATGGTCTTCCAGGAGTTAATGTACAATTGAACAATGCAAAGGAAAAGCCATACGTAATTCTAGTTTCATCTAAACCACATAACTGGGATCGAGAAGTTGGCGTCTGACGTACTGTGATGCAGTGGGCCACCCTAACCATTAACAATGAGTTTGGATAGAGGCAATTTGTGAACAGCAGTGCATGTATTTTCTTTGCCTGTTTCACTGTTTCGGGGGTGTGTTGAATGTTTCTGCAGCAGTTTAGCTCTACTCGAATTATCGTTCAAGTGCTATGCAAAAGGAAGTAGAAATCTAGAGTTTTATAATCTATTTTTATAGATCTCTTCATTTTTTAGTGCTTGGGTATATATAGGCTATCAACACATAAACGTATGCCATCATCTGCTCAGATGGGTATTCTCTTTTATGGTTGTGTAATTGTTTGCTGTTTAATTTCACTGTCAGAATTGTTTGCTGTTTAATTTCACCATCACAAACAATCCGCACGTGCCAACTTTCTCCTTCTAGGTGGTAAGCTGGGTGATTTTTCATATTTTTTTTTACCCCTAGGCTTATTTTCCAGCACAGCTCTGGAGAAATTAAAGATAACAGCCTCGACCCATCTCTCCATTCTGCTATGTTGTTTGGGTGTGGGTTTTTTTAGTTTGGTTTTGTTTTTGTTTTTGTTGCTGTTTTGGTTTTGGTTTGTTTTGTTTTTTAATTCAGATGATAATATTAATGAAAAATGCTGGGAGAAAAGTTTTTTTCTGTTTTTTTTTGAGGTCAGGAAGGTGATAATTGGTTGGATTTTGTTTTTCAGCCAAAATGCAGTCAGAGTATCCTTTTAACCTTCATACGGAGGTGGGATGTAGTCAGGGAACACTAACACATATCTGACTTTTTGCAGCTGGGATCCACCACTTCTTTGAAACAGAGCCACTGGATTTTTACCCTCTGTTACAGGGATGGCACATAACCTAAGGCTCATGATGGAGCCTTGAATAAGGACATTCTTGGTTCTTTTGGAAATGCTTTTTTTTCTTCTGTGGAAGAAGGAAACAGTTAACTTGGAGAAAAAACACAGTAAATAGGATTTTAAAATTCCGTTTACAGAATTCTATATACCAAGTACTTTTTTCCTAAAAATCAGAGGAGAAATGTCTGGACAACAACTCTTAGCAAAATGCATGGCTATTAAAATGTAGGTGTATGATACCAAAGAATAAAAGAGCTTTTCATTCAAAAGCAGCCAATTAAGATGTCTTCAGCTTTATGAAATGCCATGAGATGTTTTGTATCATTTTTTATTATGCTCTGTGCCACAAAGTGCATTGACTAAGTTGTGTTGTCCCTTTTCTAAAGGACAAAACAAAGCACTTAAGAAATATGTTCTCCTTCTCTGTCCTAACTTTTTTGCCTTCCCATGTTATCTTTTTGCTCATTTCATTGGGTGAAAAAAAGAGAAGTCTTACTTCATTGAAATGGAAAATAAGCAAATACGAAGGCAGCTTCTTACCTTCATTATAGCCTTAAGAACTATTCGGTCTTTGAATAAATGTTTCATTTGCTCACTAAGACCATAAATGAATGTTACTTGCAGATGTTCTATCAAATACACCCCAAAAGTTCTCAGGGTCATATTGTCTTGTGGTCTTGCTGTATGCCAAAATTCTGAATGTACCTATCCTGTTCAAAGTATACCAATCAGCTTAAAAATGTCCTATAACAAGATACCTCATCAGATTTTTTTCAGGTTTCATATACATGATTCAAGCACATCCAATTTCTTTCTGAATATGATTCAGCTGGTGAGTTAGAAGGGAATAATGAAATGCCACTATATTAATGAGACAAGGGAAAAAAGGATCCATCTCAAAATAAGACCTTTAATAACTATGAAATAGATTTAGCCCATAAATAACTGAGAAAAAATGGGTGATTTTCAATATGATTTTAATTTCAGATTTCCTAGCATATATTTCATAAACTTACTAATTTTGAAAATCTTCAATAGTATCTTGAGGGAACTGCTAGACTAACAAACAATAACTTCAAATTAGGGAAACATAAGTATGCATGACCTCGGAGGCAAATTTAATATTCATTTGATGAATATTCCCTGAAAATATTGAATTTACAAATCAAATGGATGAAGAACCATTATGCATTTATTTAGAAGCATTTAGAAAGAAAACTTTCAAAGCTCTATACTTAATAACTTTTAACACTATCACATAAATAATCTCTTCATTTTCCTGAAGTGTTTAGCTAGGAACAGAAAGGAACACATGTCTTTTAAATTCAGGGGTCACATTCAGTTAAACTACTTTTGAAATAATATGTTAAATCTGGTTACAAGTACATTAATTGAATTATTTAGTTACAGATTTACTGGTGTTTCAGTTGTGCCTCAGTTCAATGATGAGAGTTTGGTTTTTGTATAGAAGAGGCAGTTCTTGTCCCAAAATACTTGCAGTGTATGGATGCAATGAAAAACAGGTAAGAGGTGACTGTGATTGGTTTTATAAGCTTCAGTCATTTCATAGCAATTGGTTATCCACTAGCAAATATTTCACAAGCATCTCTCCCTCATGGCAGTATGGAAGTGACTCTGCTGTTTCTGTGAAGAAGTGATTTCATCTTCATGATGTCTCAGTGATTCTTCATGTCTCAATGACTTCCAAATTAAAATGTTGTGTTTGCAAGAGGAACAACACATTATTATTTTTTTTCAGTTGGCATACATAGAAACTCAGCCTATGAATCAAAAAGTCAACTTGTTTTTTTTTATTCTTCTATATAAATCCATCAATAATTATTATTCTGGCTTCATTCATTTATAGCCGAGCAGCTGATTTTTATGTGGATCGATAAAATGAAGTTGTTATCTACAGTAATCTGTTTCCCCTATCGTTCTTCACTTCTGCTGCAATAACTGGAACAGTGAAAATACTCCTATACTAATGAGGCTGACATTCAATCATGATGTTGTAAAATAAGTTCAAAGCAAGCCATCATTCTTAATTTACAGGTGTTTCCTGACTAATATTGCTAGAATGAGCTGTGTAATACTGAGACATTTCAGTGGAGAAAGATAATATAGACAAGGATCAAAACAATTAACAATTCTACTAATGTGTGTGATAAAGAAAATTCTTGTCTCATTTCTTTATAAACACTACATTGGTACTGAGAGTATTGAAGAGCCAACAACAATAAAACCAACATTTCTTGCTTTTGCTGTAAGAGAAAGACACAACCCTGAGGATAAATAAGTATTATATTTACTTGATTAAAAAGTGACGATTTTTGCATAGTCTTTGCAAATTCTTTGCGACATCATGTGTGGATTTCTTAGCCCTGTGAGCAGAATACATGAAGAAACTTATAGTGTTTCTTTTCTGAGGATGATTATATATGGAATGCTTGTAAGGCTGTTAGTTTTTTGTTATGAAGAGAAGTAATATAAACATTAAGAAATACTTGAAATTTCAGATAATGCCAGTAAAAAATCCAAACTGTTTTGTTTGGTTGTTTTGTTTTGGGTTTTGGTTGGTTTTTTTTTAGAAACACATGCACATGTAAATTGGGGTGAGATATCTCTAAGGGACGAGAGAATGCATATTCTGCTGTGAAACAAGTGGCTATTATACATTATGCTGAATGTGCACCAAGTGATTGTCCTTTCCAGATTTAAACATCATTAATGTCAAAGGAAATTGGGGAATATGTGCAGGAGGGAAGATGAAGAATGAAGCAAAAGGCTGTTTAAAGTTAATATTGTAAGCTCGGCCTGACTAGGAAGATATATCAAGCAGAATTGTTGGACTTCTTTCAGAATCATACCCTCTTCTTCTGCCCGTTACTTCTCCATCTAATCCAGCAAGCTATCTGTAATCTGTGTCTGCGTATCATCATTTACTTCAAAGCTGTTCCAAAAATCTAAACTTGACAGCAGCTATGTGAGAAGTTTCAGCCTACTTCAGTAGTAAAATACTGCAAGACACGCTTCTTATTTTCTGGAATAACACCCATCTCTTTTCTGTGGAACCTGTCAAACAATTAGAGGTAAAATGAGAAGGAAACATGAAAATTAATTTAGAGCTAAATTTCAGTGCTGAATGCCTCCTACACCCAAATCACAGGGACATTCCACAGAGGAGTTTTTTTAGATATTTAAGAAACATTTCTCTGTTCACTACTTGGTACATCCGACCTTATGCATGTGTCCAGACAATATTGCTGGAATTGTGGAATTGCTGGAATATTGTGAGAATTCTTGGGTAGGTTTAGGTGCATACAACATACATGACAGCATCTGAGTTAATTCTGTAAAATCCATTCATAGTCAACACAGAGAAGTAGACACTACTTGAGTTCAACGAGTTCAACTCACCTGCCTTGCAGGATCAGATATGATGTGATATTTTCTTTCTTCGGTGTCCACAAATAAAGTGACAACAACTAACACAGATGTACACATCTATTTTGTAGATGTGTTATTTATTCCGTCTGTCTTTTTTAGGATGTCAAATTTCAAAGCTTCATGAACACTAGGAGGGATGACAGAAAAAAAAAAAAGGAAAATTTCACTTGTTTTTTAGAACTTGGATTAGGAGAAAAGAATATGCAGAGAAAAAGACTTGGAAGAATAAAACCTGGGATAGAATATTGCTGTTAAAAAGAATGTTAACTTCTGATGATTTTGCTCAATTCAGTTGTTGGGCCTTTTCACCAGGATAACAAATTCTGCATGTGTCTAACAGATTACATAGAGTGTTGCCTGAGTAGTTTAAGTGATAAACAGTAGTTTTAGAAATACATAGGTCCAAGGAAAACCAGATCAAATTACCTGTTTAGCTAGGATTTCCAGGTCTGGAAACTGAAATCAGCCAGCTGCTCTCATGACTCTGGTTCCTGATGCGGGCAACAAGCTGCACTGTGGAATGATGCTAAATAGACTGCTAATTTGCATACATAAAATGAAGCATAGACGTGTCACCTCACGTTTGTCTGCATGAAGTTATATTGATTTTGTTGAAATTTTGCTTGTAACTAAGGCTCACCTTGTGCTGGCAGAGCCTAAGGCACAGTCTCAAAAGTGGGAGGAATTGTTTTCGTCACTGGGCCCTGTGGGTGGTATTGCTTTACACTTCCTACCCAGCAGCCTGCCAGATGCCTCTGTATCAGCCATGGGTGTACTGCTTCTTGCTCCCTCTAATGTTCCTGTGCAGAGGCTGCAAACTACTTTAACTTCCCGGTTAGTACCAAAGCACCTAATTTCTGCAGTGGACAAGACCGGTGAATTATTTACATCATACTACTTATCAGCTATTTGAAAAGTTTTTTTATTTACTTTCGGCAACCGATACAAACATAACCAGAAAGGTTGCTGCAAGCTGTAGCTCTACATGCTAGGTTCTGTTCTCTCAGTGTTCAAAAATATTTGCCCTGGGTTCAGTGTCTACTATGCTTCTAACTGAGGAAGGGGAAAAGCAGACAATGAAATCTGAAGCAGTTGTCTAGCAATAAAGTTCTTTCTTTCATGAAGAGAATTGTGATGGGGAAAAAAAAAAACAACAAACTTTTTTTAATGAAGGCTTGCCTCTGGAAGAAGTAGGCTTTGATTAGATCAAGTGGTTGTCTTTTGAATATTGAAATATTGCAAACTGAGGGAGCGTGAGTAGAGCCTGGGTGCTTGTTTATATGATGTCCTTTTCTGCTTGGCATGCAGAAGAAAGATTTTCTGTGCTTGTGAACATGGCCTACTTACCCACAGTATAAGGCGTGAAGAGGCTGAGGACAGACTGCTGAGGCAGTTTCTGGAAACAGAAAAAAGACTGAAGGAGCCCACTGCAAGTTGTGCCATGGGGAATCCATCTCTGATCTGCTTTCCAGAGCTCCAGAGCTCTGAAGTTCGACAGCAGGGGGGCTCCAGGTGGTGGCCTTCAAGGGTACCTTGGACTGAGTCCAGCCCCCTGCTACTCAGCAAACTCTGAAGTAGATGATGGTGCTTGATTTCCGCAGGGCTTTGCTGTCTTGGAGATAGGAATCCTTCTATTCAAGTGTTGTATCTTTTATCTGTCTTTTCTCCAAACCCAATGCACACACACAAACGCTTATTCAGCAGCAGAATCCCTTCCTTCCAAAACAAAAATTAGCATGTTCGTATAATTTCTTGTTTATACATGGCAAATGAGGTCAAAAGAGAGGAACTGACTTCCTCAAATAATACAGTACGTAGTATGATTGCTAATTTTGATCACATTAGGGGTATATGTGTATTGATATATAAGACAAAAACCAAAAGAGAAAAATGAGAGTAAATAAAAAGGAGACCTTTTAGACATAAATTTGAGGATGGGTTTCTTTACATAAAGCTTAATTTTATCTTTTGTGGCAATAAAAGAATTTGCAAATCACGTAGGAATCATTTAACACAATAATCTAACAAGAACTGAGACAGGTACAGAAAAACAGGAGTTACAAATAATTTGTCCCTGAGATTTCAGAATAAGAACAAAGTCCCAAAACCTCTGAGGTTACTTTTGATCATTAATGTCATCAAGCCCAAGCTTGCCAGTTCTTCCAGTTAATTATAGCATTCTACAGTTCTCAATTTGCACACCAATTTCTGATTTCATTTGACAGTTCTTTTCATCCCTGCAAAAACTCTGCCTGGGAACTGCTTTCATTCAGTATGAAGTCAGATGCAAGGTTCCCAATCTTCTTTGTGCCTGCAGCTCTCTGCTTGATGAAAATCACCTTTGTTCTGGAATGCTTTATTTTACTAAAAAAAAAAACTCTTTACACTTCAGTACTTCAGATCTGGGCCTCTAAATCTATGAACTGACATTCTTGCATTATTAAAAGTAGTAAATATAAGGATGTTTCTCTTTGTCCTGCACATAAGACAAACAACTCTCTCTGCAAGCATATTTTATGTTCTTCTCTCCTTTCAATAACAGCCAATCGTGGATGTTAACTTCAAAATTCATATAAAAAGGGACTATAACTGCCTTTATTAAAATATTATCAAAAATTCTCCTAAGTCAGTAAATATAAAAAAAAACCAGCTATCATTTAGTGCAATGGCATTCAATCCATTTTTAATTCTTCTTATACATCTTTTTATTAGTTATAAGCAGAAGAGTGCAAGAGGATATCAAGATCGTGCCTCAGGATGTTTAGATTAACAGTACAAGAAGGGTAACAGGCATATTCAATTCTATAAGGCCAGATTCACTCTTCCTAAGAAGGGAAAAAAGTGGTGGGCACAAGTAGAACTACAATAAGCAGTTCAAACTAGGCATATTTTCAAGCAGAGGCTGCTTGCATACAAAGGGGAGCACACACCTAAAACTTTAATTTTCTGTGGACATCCCTCATTAGCAGGGTTGTAAAGTTGCATCCCTCAGGAAAGGAACTAATTTCACAGTCTTTCTGTAGAGTCACACACTAGAAGTCCAGGGTACTAGCATGGTCATGTATGCAAGCAGAGCTCATAGGATTTCACCCAATCCATTACTATCAATCAGAGCTAGTAAATATGCATTTGGAAGCCAAGCTGAAGTAAAATAGTTCCCAAGAATTCAAAAATCTCATCGACCATTTTTAACAGAAAGGTTAAAGAACTGCTAAAAAAAAATTACCAGAAGTTTAAAACGATTCAGAAAAACTGCTTTTTCAACCCTCCATAAGAATCTACCCAAATTTCAGTTTCAAGCATTGGGTCTGGTTGTATCAACTAATAAATCAGGTGTGATTAATTAACTATTTAATTTCAATGTGATTAATTACATAGATTTGGGGGTGAATGTTGCTGAATGGACATTAATGGCATGTTTTACAGTTCGTTCATCATTCTGGATCCTTGTTTCTGAACTGTCTCCCATTGTTTTTCATTACTCCTTCTAAACTGCTTGCAAAATTATCTTAGTACCACTAAAAATAAATGGACAAACTAATTGATCCATGCCTAATTAATATTTCCCTTGTTCAGGTATCCAAGGACTGTGACAGCCTTTTTGGTAACAGTGCCACACTGGAATCTATATTCCATTAATTACCCTCATGACTATACATTATGTACAATTAAATTGAATATCTGAAAAGCAAACTTAGACAAATATGAGCTAGAAACAAAAGCCATACAAATTTATATTCTGGTTTACATAGCAGCTATATCCCTAATTTGAAAAGACCTATGAATTTGGTGCTGGCTCATTTGTTTATGTTATTAAAAAGAAAAAGAAATATCAAAGAAGCTGAGCAAGCCATATTTTCCATTACCCTATGTTGTCTGGCATAAATTGTATTAAACTTTTTCAGAATCATAAACTAGTGACCTAATTAACCTGGATTAGAAGGGGTTACCTCTGTTTTACTCTTTATATCAAGCTATTCATGGCTTTCCACTAGAAGTGATGTTTCCACAGATTTGTGCTGACAGAAGTTATCAAAACCTAACAGCAAATTTGGTCTAGAGACTTCTTCCATTTTAAATTCCATTTGATAACTTATAGTGATGTTAACAACATATTTCCAATATTCTGTATGCCAGAATTAAAACTAGCATTAAATAAACATTAAAGTCTTTCAACATTTACTCCAGGAAGCTAGAAGACAAGACTGGGCAAGAATTTTATAAATATCATTCTCAATTTAATCTAAAAGGGCATTAACAGTATTTAGCAAGGATCTTGGAAAGAAATTCATGAGTAAACAGTGGACGAAGAAGAGAGAAGTTCAGTAACAGAATCCTATCAGTAGGGAAGAAATTATTTGGAGGAATAATACAAACATACTTTGAATGTTTGGCAGTTTTGCTTATAGCATAGCAGGTGATGAGAAGGGAACTCATGGTCATATGACAACTAGTAATAGTATTTTGTTTAACTGACATTTTTTCGCATTGGTCCCCAAGAAATTTGTGGTTTGAGTATGCTGTTGCTGCTGCTCCTTATGCTCATATTTCAGACTCTCTGTATTGTATTTCTGAGATCGGAGGCTGCAGACTACAAAGACAAATAAAATTCTGTGAACAGGATTCCCATGGCACAGTTGCAACTCTTAAAAGTTCAGACTTTCCTGACGAGAAGATCATTGAATGAAAAGGACATTTATGTAACATCAATCTGATACACAAAAGCAAGGGAAAAGAAAGAAAAAACAACAAGGTTCATTCTTTCTTCCTCCTCATTTTTATTATTCAGTTACTTAACACTGAGACATTGCACCTGTTAGTCGGAACAATGACCGCAACTTCAGTTAGCCTTCAGGGATACTCTCTGGACGAAGGAAGGAATGTTTTGGTATTCCTACACTGTTGCCTTCTCCTTCACACTTGCTGTTAATAACTTGCACTTCATTCCACTTCTGTTCATGAAGCATGCTTGCTTCAAATATGATGAATTCTGGTAGTAGTTGCAGTTGGAAAAGGCTTTAGAAATTACTCCTTCTTTAGTGTAATGACTTCAGCTGATAGAGATCTTAAAGCACACTGTGCAATATTTCTCCAGTGTTGATTTACATTCTCTTCATTGATTTTAAGATTCATGTGTGCAATTGATTTTACAGTCCTTCAATACTTTACATCAGTGATGTCAGATATCACACAAAATCAGGATGATTTTGATGCCTAAGTGTATCACTCAGCCTGAGTAAACTACTGAAGGATTTACAAAGAATGCCAAGGTTTCAGAATTTATTTTCATTCAAATATAAAAATGAGATGCTTGGATTTCAAAATGTTCTGCCAAATTAGAAATCCACCAGATTGAATCTTTTCGGAGAAATATTCACATCACCCATTTTAGTTGTCCTACTATTTTCCACAGAGTCTCTGCTGTCAGGAAAAATTGAATGGCAGGGATAGAGGAGTATGCAAAGGACAGTTTATAGTACTCCACTCCTGTCACCTTCTTTTTTTCCCCTAATGGATTGCAAAATGGACTGAGCAAGTTTTACACACCACATTAGGTCCCTACAGATAAGCGATACAAATATTCCTCCTCCTTTCTGTTTTTATTTCAGTAATTATGGAATGGAGTTATCCTGGACAGAAAACAATTCTCTGAAGGTCCTAGTTGATGCTGGAGTCCAATAGGTCATGTTTATGGCTTTCTGCAAGCCTTGACAATATGGCACCCTCCACGCTGAAATTTAAGGGGATGAGACAAGAGTTGCAGTATATTTACTTCTTAATTCCTAGTTGAACTAGTTTTTACAGAAAACAGCATGACCAAAGCGCACGGAAACTGGACAGTTTCAGAGTTTACAGGCTCAAGAAAAACATATCTAGAAGGCTAAGCAGGCTGCTGGGAAATGAATGACCTGACAGAGATGTTAACAAAGTGAGATTCAAGGAATATTTTATGAAAAAAACATCCCAGATTATAGTGTCTTCAGTCTACTGATCTCTCAAATTTTTAGATAAGTTTTTAGAATAGAGTATGTTCCTTTCCATAGATCACTTGGATAGCACCAACAGGATATTTTCCAAAGAAACAAAATTACGGCAGAAAATGTCCTGTTGAAAGTATTTTTGTGTCCTAACAGGCAGACCTACAGCTGACTAATGAAAAGTACCTCCATGAAATCAATATGCTTGTGCTTGTGCTTGTTTTCAGTAGTCAAGGTATTTGTTGTAATTTCAAAGTAGAACTTCTCGGCAATTTTCAAATGCTGTGTTACTATAAAATTTATTCTGCATTTTAAGGATTTTTATGTAGAGAGATGTGAAGGAGTGAAAGTAGGTGTGCTGTCAAATTTGCATGCTGTTCATAAAAACAGTGATAGACTGCTAAATGCTAATGTGGACTGTAGAAAGTCCTAAGAAAGATTCAACAAGATATCAATTTATGTTGAAAATTTATAGTTTCTGGCTGCTGCTAAATCATCTTCTTGAGACAGAATACTACTGCATGTGAACTTTCCGCTGGTTTGAACTTGGAGATTGTCACTGAAAAAATGTAACTTCTTTTTGTTTTATTTTGACTGGTTTATGTTACAGAGTCATTGCTGTCTCAGAAGGTTAGATTTGGCAGTTGTCTTCATGAAGAGATGAGATAGTGTACGCTTGTGATGACATGACTATTTAACCAGAGAGAAAGTGAGAGACAGAGAAAAACACTGGCAGATTTTAAAGGTTTCTATTATAGAGGAGTTTGGGTGGTGGTGGGTTTTTTTGTTGTTTTTTTTTTGTTGTTGGGTGTTTTTGGGTTTTGCTTTTTTTTTTGGTCTTGCAGTAGACTATGAGTAGGAGGCGAGAACTGTGCAACGACTTATATTTAGGAAAGTGTAGACTGGGATTAGGTTATGATTTTCCTGACATCCAAATATACTGTTCTGGTAGGATAAATAGCAAAGAAATCTGATGAGTCACTCAGTTCATACGTTTTCTGAAGAGGAATAGTGAAGAACTTCTTTCTTTGTGTGTCCTTTCATTTTGCACTTCTCGCGCTAAAATTAGAATAATCATGGCCTACCTGCCTTCCATGAGGAAACCCAAGGAAATATGTGTCAAAATGTCAGCCACAAATAGAACAAGGCAACTGTCAAAATCTGCAAAGGTGCCTTTATTTCTGAATTTTCTCAGTTGGCCATTGTTTCATAACATGATACAGTTTAACCATTCTTTTAAAGATAACGTATTAAAAAGGAGCATTACATTAGCTAGTGCTCCCAGCCCTGTAGAACATTGTACGCACATAGTTCGGGAAATGTACAGAAGGTTGATTGAGTGGCAAGATAACTAGGCTGGTCTTGCTTCTGTAAATAATTTATGTCATGAGAAATGGAATAAACAGTATTGTTAAAGAGAGCAATGGAATAAAAAGGACTCTATAAGGTAAGCCGGAGTAATCAACACCACTGTCATAGCATCCTGTTGAACTGGTTTAATGAGGCTAATACAAAAGAGTCATGTAGCAGATGCAACAGAACCAGAGATGGCTGCTAATTTAGTTGGAATTCTTGTGAAAGTCTCCAGTCGTTTTGAGCAGTTTATGATACCATGGTGACAGGAATGTTTCAAATAGGATCAACTGAGAAAGAAGGAAAGGCTGAGTCCGAAACAACTGAAATATTTGTACTGAAATAATTTGAAATGCCTTTTTCTGTTAATTTTACTCATACTAGTGAAAATCAATGAGACATCAGAATTGACTGTAGTGGCTTGAATCTCGAGAGTGCTTGTGTGTATTTCCAGACCAGAACTCATTCTGATAGAGACTGCTAGGTTTCGTAAACTTTAATTTATAAATCTTGACTTTTTTGCTAAACTATTGCAATGTTTGCATACATGTTTCTTGTCCTTAGACAGCATCCAGTCTCTTAATGACCCATCATATAAACTCTACAGCTAACTACGGCTCAAAAGTAAAGTGCCAGCCAGACTTTACTAACTACAGATGTAAGGGTGTGATGAAACAGTCACAGGTATCAAGCTGTTGAAATGAGCACATTCTATTATTTCAGGAATCTAGTTATATGACATTGACCCTTAACATGCTAGACTTAATGAACAATTGTTTTTGTGACTGATTACTATGTAAATTGTTTAAGACATATTTTTTTAATTGTGACAGCTTTGAGGAAACAATGAAATGTTGCTGCATAATCTGCCTTCTGCCTCACAGGTATTTCCCAGTAGAAATGATCATGAGAAATGTAAAGTTTTTTAAATGATGTTATATGCAGGAAGCAGGAAGGCCATTTAATTATGCCCTTAAGTACAGAATATTTGCTTAATTGCTTAGTAGCCCTTGTATCCTGAAAATTTAATTAAGTGATGATTAACTATTCATTATAATATTTTCCTGTTATTATTCAGTACAAGCTGCACATTAACTTTTAAAGTCTTTATCATGTTTCGAATTAAGCAACCCCAATTCTCATCAGCTGCAAAGACCGACTGTGATACTACAATAACTTATCTACTTCCCTTGCTCAATTAATAATACCTGATGCATCGGGCAAATCTGAATGGCCCGTGGAAAAAGGCTAGCAGCTTAAGAAGTGGCAGTTAGTTCTGTTTTCTGCATTCGGCTTCTATTAGGCAGCGTGCTCAGTTGTCCTGTCCCAGCTGGTTCAGTCTGGAAAGCCATGGTCTGATACAGCCTACTCAAGATGGGGCCCCAGAAGAGAATACCTGGAGTTTAGAGCCCATTAACCTCCATCTGAATTTGAATGTCCGTGCACAAAAAACAGAGGAAAAATGGTGCCCTTTTTGTACAATAACTACTTGGGATCTTGGAAACCAAGTTAGATATCCACCTCTGTCCTGAAGTAATTCCAGCTGACTTCTTTGGAGAACATCTTGGTCATGGGGAACGTACCAGTGTGGGAGAGGGTCTCCACATCTCCTTTTGAAGCTGTGCTGCTCTCTACTGTGAATTCCGGGAAGAATTCAAGGTGAGCGATCAGCAGACCGTTGCCTGGCGCGAGGAGCTGAACTGGGCAGATCTGAGATCCAAACCTAGGCCAAACAATTATGACATTAGTTCACCTTTGGAGCAGAGGTTTGCATATTAGACCCATTGTTTTTGTTGTTTTCACTAGATAAACTTGGAAGTTGTTCCAGGTGCCGCCCTTACTTTCTACCCCAATGTATTATAATTGCCATATGGAGTGGAGGGGCATAAAAAGCATTCCTCTCCTGGAATAATTTAATGATCTAGAAGAGGAGAGGTGAATTTGAACCCATTCACTTCCTACCCATCCTGAAAAGCATTGCTTTCATTAGTTGATTTGCAGGAATCAAAGGAAGTGGAAAATACTTTTGCGGTGGCCAATAGCTGTGTTCAACTGGTCAGCTGAAGCATTAATTACCGTGATGATGCTATGTGTCAGGTATTTTCAGAACTAATGGACTGAATTTCTGGCAATTGGAATATTGGAAAGCCGAGGTGTTTATAGGGATAGACAGTAACCAAATATGAGTTTTCAGTTGTCATTTAGATCCTTGAAGCCCTTTGATAGACTTCATATTGATAAAGACTATATAGACTATATCGATATATCTTCACACCTCTCTTATGAAAAAAGACTGAGGGAATTGGGTCTATTTAGTCTGGAAAAAAGACGGCTGAGGGGTGACCTTATTAATGCTTACAAATACTTAAAGGGTGGGTGTCAGGAGGATGGGGCCAGGCTCTTTTCAGTGGTGCCCAGTGACAGGACAAGAGGTAATGGGCACAAACTTGAGTGTAGGAAGTTCCATCTCAACATGAGGAGGAACTTCTTTACTTTGAGGGTGGCAGAGCACGGGAACAGGCTGCCCAGAGAGGTGGTGGAGTCTCCGTCTCTGCAGACATTCAAAACCCACCTGGACGTGTTCCTGTGCAACCTGCTCTAAGGTGACCCTGCTCTGGCAAGGGGATTGGACTAGTTGATCTCCAGAGGTCCCTTCCAACCTTATGATTCTGTGATTCTGTGATAATAAAGGCTGTATATAAAGATTGTGTCTTTATCAGCCTTTTCAAGTAATGGGACATTCCTGAAAAATTTTGGAATTAAAAAACTTCTGAGAACATGACTTCGCAATTTTAGCGCTGTTGTAATGTCGTATTCTGTATATAATAATTTGCATACATGTTGAACCCGGAAATCTCTTAGTCATAGTGCTGAACTCATACGTGTGATAGGCAAGTGAAATCAGAAGTGGGAGGAAAGTGGGGTAAAACTCTTAAAAAGAGAAGCAGTGGAAACCAGTTCATTCAGAAGCTTTCCTGTGAATTGATGAAGGAAGAGATTTTCTTTGACAGAAAGCTAGCTTCTGAAAATCTTACTAAAGTTCTTATTTCTCATTCTTATTTTGATGGGAATATTATTAACAGTACCACCTGAAACTGCAGGGTACCTGATCCAAAATTAGTTGGAGGCTTCTTTTGGGAAATTTCACATCTGTCTCTTAAATAATTTTGAGTGACAACTTTATTAGATAGAATTAACATATTAGAAAATTATCTTATGTTATATATCATTTTATGACGGATGGTATCAATCATGGAGTTTAACACATAGTAGACTATGCATATGACTGGCTGATACATTAAGTATATTTGGAGAATTTTATTTAATCTTTTAATCTTAATATTTAGATCTTAATGATTAAAATAGTATAATATCAATATTTAATAGTACCTTAATATTTAAGAACATTAATATCATAAGCACATTCTGACTGAGGGAAACCTAGATATGTCTCACACTTTTGGACCTTTCTACAGTCAGGACTGCCTAAGAGCAAATTTACATTCATCCTTACTTACGGATTTTACTGTACATTTACTTATAAAGGGCATCATTAAAGAGTTTGCTTTTGATAAACACTATGCAAAAAAAGGCCATAACGTTTGTAGCTCAGTAACGGGTTTTGATCTGAGTACTTAATAGAGATGAGGTTTATATAATAAAAGAAATTGCAACTTATTTTTCTAGCAGGGCTTTTTTTAGAGGTGATCTGTCAAGCATACTGTTAGATTTATCTTTTTTTTCTTTTTCTTTTACAATTGGTGCTTTATTTGACTTATACAGCCCACAACTTTTCTAAATTAATGTTTCAGGTGTCGCCTGTGTCCGATTGGGACACAATTCTCCAGACACTTACTAATCAAAGGAACTTCTCCTTTGACGACAGCATTAATCTCTGTGCAGGCAGCTAAAACAACGATGATTTCAATCACAAGAAGAGGCAAATGTGGTGTGCACACTTCTCCAGAGGAGAGAATCCACCTGTAAAAAGCGCTATCCTTGTTAAAAAATTGCAGTACTAAGCCCAGTGAGACATAGCTCACCATAGCTCACACGTATTTTCAAGTGATATCTGAAGCATGAAAATATTCATAAGAAACTTTACAGCGTAAGTTAACTAAGATGTGGTAGGGGTTAAACCTGCCAAGAGCTCTTTCTCAATGATTGTTTCTTTATTCTACAAAATTGAATAAAGTCTCTGCAGTTAAAAAAAATAGTCTATGTTTGTTCCTTCTCAGGTTTTGGCCAGGTTTTGCCTCGTGTGGGTGTATATTTGTGTGGGTGTGTACCATACTGCAGAACACAAACTAATAAGATTGAATTACAGGGCTTGCTGATGCTCTAGCCAAAGTGCTATTAAAGTGTCTAATTATTTTTTACTAATTTAGAGTCACTATGAGTGCTGAAATGCACTATTTTCAAGGCAACCAGGCACAACACAATTGATGAAGTTTTAATTCCATATAGATAGCAATTATCCATGAAACCATATTTAATAAAGCTACTAATATTATAGATGAACATTTGCTTAACTCTTGCAGAAAACATGGTGTTTACCGTATCATACTTAGGTTAACAGTTACTTAAAGAGACAATATTCTGATCCCAGGTAATATATGAACTAAAGCATAATCTGCACTTTTTACTCACGATTCTTATGAGAAGTACATCAAAGATGAAAATACTTTGTATTTACTTTCTTTTTTCCCACATTCATGCCAGCTCTGTGAAAATGCATCATATTTCTGTGGAATATTCCAGGCAGAAATAACTTACAAGCTGCATACAGATTTCACTTCTCTTATGTACTTTCATTGTCTGACTATGGAAACTCCAAGGTCTCATGCAATTTCCCTTTCTGAGATGGTTTAACTGGGACTGATCCCAGAATTTAATTTCCAGGCCACTGACTTGAATCCCTGGCTAGCAGTGTGTTTTCCACATAGTCAGGAGCCCCAGGCTGGAACAGCTTGAGGCTGAATTTACATCTCTCAGGAAAAAAGCTGTGCCTGGTGGTGCTGTCCTTGTTAGTCAGGAAATAAAGCAGTGGCTCTGTTCTTTTATAATCTGAAGTAATAGCACAGTAATGATATATCCTGGGAATGGATTACTTTGGAATTGATTTGCTCACATTTTGAAGGATCTATCCTCCATTGATTTTGTTATTTAGAGCTTTTCTTGCCAGAGATCTTTCTTGCCTTTCTAGAGAGATCAGTGTGCTGAACTCAAAGCTGTTGTTTAGTTTCAGTCAGAAAACTGCGTATGTTTTTCACTTCTTTTATTTATTCATCATTTTATTGGAAAGCATTTGTTCTAAAGGCTAATGATCCTCTATTTGCCTATGAGAGATACAGAAATTTGTATGTGTGTGGGAAGGGAGTTTAATCTAATGTATGAGTGAAAAGTCATTTAAAATTGTTTTCATCAGCCTACACTTTTTTTGTCTCAGAGAAATGAAAAGCTAGGACAAACTTTTGTAGAGCAAATCAAATATTAATATTAAGAAAATGCATTTTCATAAATCACGTTCTAGATGCTGTGGAGAACCCTAACTAATGGAAAAAGAACTTGGTGAAAATATTCCCTCAGATATAAATGTTTAATTTCACTTAACTACATGCCACTTTTTTCAGCAAAATTGGTATTTTTATATATAAGTATACATATATGCATATACATAATACCAGTTGGCTACAAAACTAAATGAAGTATGACAAATGTTAAACTTGTTGCTCATTTCACTATTTAGAACAAAAATATATGAATCGGTAAATATGTTTTACACGCTTCTTAATTACTTGATTGTAGAAGAGATTGACTCGGTTTACTTTACTATAGCAGTCTAACTAATCTTCTTTTACATGATGCTTTCCTATCCCTTCTCTTGACTTCCATGCATGTTTTATACCACTAAAAAACAGTGAGAACATAGACAAAAACGTTCAACACCACAGCCTGTGCTACCTCAGCTGGTTAGTTTGAGACCAACCCAGCTGTATTTACACAATAGTAACCATATTTTTGTAAGTCTAAGTTTAGGGAACTATCGTTAAACTATTGAGAGGGAAAAAGGAATAACTTATTATAGTAACATCTTACCACTTCCACCCATCTTCTCCCTCGGATCTCGGTGATTAATTTCCTTGCCATTACACATAAATGTTCTGACTTTTAACTCTGAGAGACTTCAAAGCAGTACACAGCAGTAGACATAGCGGTAGACAAAGCGTGACCAGAAAGAGGTGGTGATGGGGCATCACAACACTCCCATTCACATGGCTAAAATCACTCAATTCTCTAAAGGGGTGGCCATGTTCAAATTGCCTGGTTGGACCGGTTACTGGCCTCTGCTGAGGAATTATTTGGGAAAGCCATAGGTGCATGGACCAAAGCCCCGCACCAGAGACCATGTTACCGCTTCTGCAGCCTGTGGAGCGGTGTCCAGACCTGAGCCCATGCATTGACATTGTTTGGTGGACATGTACAGATATAGCCTGAATATTTCTGGGGCTATACTCTCAGGCATGTATCACTTTGGTTTAGGTTTCCAGACGTATAGTGGGTAGCTCAAAGCCAATTTTAGTACACAAAGGGTTTTCTTAAAATACCTGCTGTGCCTATCAACTACTGAGAGGTAACAGGAGCACATTTTAAATTTTTCTCTATTAGGAGAGTAAAGTATGTTGATTACATAAGCTTCCATTTGGAAGAGGACCATTTTATTAGAATTAATTAATGTTTAACTGGATTTTAGGTCACTAACAATTCGAACATTTAACAAAATATTTCTGTTTCCCCAGGAAACTCCTGACCTACGAGAAGAAGAAAAAAAAAAACCAACACCAAAAAAACCCCAAAACACCACAAAAAACCCAGAGCTACAGTAGCAGTCCTGTTTTCTTTTACATGGCTCTGCTTATGGAAGATTTTCACAAATGAATCCAAAGCAAGCTTTCATGTACTTGCTGTGTTTTATGTTGTTTTGATTCTAATGCACATATTTTCAATAATGGATTATTTTGATTTTATGTCCTAAAATTTTTATGTCCTAAAGTTCACTTACTATATGAACAGCATAAAAGTGTTCTGCAAAAGAAAACAAAAAACAGAAGAAGTGATATGGTGCTTTCCAAGCTTTGAGAAAATAGAGAGGGAGGGTAATAACTGTGCATTTTATTTTTCATTTTGTGTCATTACCCAGAGAAATTTGTTTAATGGGTAGAAAGGTGTCCTGGTTTCAGCTGGGATAGAGTTAATTTTCTTCCTTGTAGCTACTATGCTTTGGATTTAGTATGAGAATAATGTTGATAACACGTATTGTTTTAGTTGTTGCCAGATAATGCTTATATTAAGTCAAAGACTTAATAGTAGTATCTTATTTCACGTAGTTATGAATTTTGTCTAAGGAATATTTATGATTATGGATTTTCTCCTTTAATGTTAGCTCAGTTTCCCTAGGGAAATGTTCTGACATTCTCGGCTGGCCAGTTGGGCATAACATCACACACCTTAATAATACACACAGATTCACAAGCAAATCAATGATCATAGAATCAGAGAATGGTTTGGGTTGGAAGCGACCTTAAAGATCATCTAGTTCCAACCCCCCTGCCACGGGTGGGGACACCTCCCACTAGACCAGGCTGCTCAAAGCCCCATCCAGGCTGTCCTTGAACACTTCCAGGGATGGGGCATTGACAACTTCCCTGGGCAACCTGTTCCAGTGTCTCACCACCCTCACAGTAAAGAATTTCTTCCTAATATCTAATCTAAATCTCCCCTCTTTCAGTTTAAAACCATTACCCTTCATCCTATCGCTGCAGTCCCTGAGTTCCAGTACTGGCTGCCAAGGAACGCTACTCATCAGTGGTCTCCACTTGGAATTTTGTCATCTGTTTACAATGTGGTGCTCACAGAAAAGAAAAGCATTTTCATGAATTAATAATACATTTTATAATCATAACTTTTGATTCGAATGAAGATATATTGGTCAGAATGATTTAGGTTCAAGAAAAGGAGTACACATAAGATATTATAATTATGGAATAATTAGTGATTAATACATTATTAAATGCATCTGTATTTGTGTTTGGATCATCACTAATGATTTAAATGAGGCTTGCCTTCTCGGTGTGCACTGAATTGCCATCTGAAGGCTCTGATTTGCTCTGGGAATGGCTTAGCTGGGAAGAGTTGCCCCTTGCAGCACTGCTTTCCAGCTTCCAAATCCGCTCGCAGTTATCTACTGCTAGCACAGCTCAGATGCTTGTGTGACAGCTCCTAAACTGTTGCAAATTACATTCTGGTGAATTAAGAAAAACTGAAATTGAGGGCTTGTTTACTTTAGAAAATAGGGCTGTAAATTGATTCATGAATCACTGAGCCATCCCTCTGTGAAAGACATAACTTTCAACAAGCACCTGGAAACAAAGTTAGCTGCAAGTGGGAGCCACTGGAATTACCACAGCTAAATTTTATTTATCCGTGAGATGGATCTTCAAGATTTTCCCTGTAAGACTGCATTAATATAATTATGTGCACTCAGCATTCTTGGAATTTTTGAACTCAATTGTTAAAAGAGGCTATCAAAACCAATCTGTTACCCATACTTTATGATGGACAAAATCTCTGTGAGACAATCACAATTATTGCTTTCCTTTTTATTTTGGCTTGTTCAAAGCTAAAAAGCAAACAATAAAATACCTCTAATAAAACTAAATAATAAGAACAGTTTGGAACTTTCGGACATCATTCCTTTAATAAAATACTACCCTGTCTCCTAGTTGTGGAAACATTACAAAAAAAAAAAAAAAAAAAGGAACAAGATGAATATATAGCTTCTTGTTACACCAGCTGTAAGGACAGTTTTCAAAAATACAAATGAATTTGTCATTCAAGCAGTGTAGGGTTAGGTTGCCGGATTAAAACGACATTCAACTAAACCATTTGGTTTTGGCTTTTAGCATTTTCAAAATGTTTTTCTTTTTAATTAATTTTATCTTTATTTCCAGTGAAATATTTGCTTGGATGAAAGAATTGATTTTTTTCAGCCAAAGTTATTTACAAATTTGGCACAAACTAATGATTCATTCTGAATGTCCCAAAGTATCACATTTTTACACTATTTTTCAGGGCAAGGTATTTCTTCAGCTGTAATGATAAATCCTGCAGTTCTGTACTGAAAATGAAATATATTCTTAGTTTGGGATTAAATTTGATGTCTTCATTGTTTCACTAGCTAATATGGCTAGTAATGCAGTTCTGCATCAAGGTCACAGTAAGATTATGCCTCCTAGTGTTTTAAATATGCAAAGATTTAATGTCCTGAAGGGTTTAGCCTTGGTTACTGATTTTATTTATGTGTTCAATTCAAGATCACTTAAGTTCAAAGCCAGCTGTAAATAAAATCTTTATAGCTGGAAAAAATATTTTAAAGTATGCTGTAGAAATACCTCTTATTTAAGTTGCTATGAGCTATCTTAGCTCATAATCGGCAAAGATTCTGTCTTTTCTTTCACATCAAGACAAGCCACAAAGATATTTAAACTCATATTTTTGAAGAGAAGAGTGGTGAGGTCTCGATATACTTTCTAAAATGTAAAATGCTGTTGAATTGTGAATGTCAGATAGTGCAGGTGGCATATTGTGTTGAAAAATGACAACAAAGAGAATTTCATTCATCTTCATAACCTCATGCTTCAGGGAATAAACAGATCAGTGCTTGGATGAAGAAATAATATTTGTCTCTTCATCCAGCGTTACACAGTTGACCATATGTATTCTGACTTTTTTCTTCTTTTATTTGTCTTAAAGTGGAACCCATTAAAAACCCTTCAGTGCTTTTGTACACTTCAGTAGTACATGATCTTAGATCTTTCACATCCTCAGCCAGACAGTGTCCTAACCACAAGAGTGCAGAGCCAAGCTTCTTCCTTTAAACGTGTGTCTCCGTTTGGAATTAAGCATTATGGCATACGGATATTTTTGCGTGAACATTCAGGAGGATTGAGATTAGGTCCAATCCAAAAAATATGTACCCTACTTGCTGTGTTAAAGAGCCTGATTTTTCAATCCCCAAAAGCATATTTAAATATTGCCTTTCAGTAGACAATATTCTGCTGTTAAAAATAAAAAAAAGTTCGGAAACCTTCGTAATAGCCATGAAATGGAATTATTAACACACGATTAACTGTGTGGACTTAATTGTAATAACTACCTAAAAACATAAAGTTGTAACTAATGTGCTACAGCTACTTCTGTAATATTGAGTGTCTGTGTGTCATACAGACAACCACCATAGAAAATGTAGAATTATTTTTACTTGTGATTTTAGTAATGAAGTAACCATCTGCTATGTTTGTTTGTTTGTTTGTTTCAATTCCATAGACATTTTTTTCATTTAGAAATCAGCAAACTATTTTGCATAGAAAAGAAACCAGCACAGTGGAATCCTGAACTTGACAGAGATCCACACTGATATAAATTTGTAATACTATTAATTATTCCAAGTATACTAATTACATAGTGTAGATATTGTAATTATATGGTAAACCGCTAGCTTTAAAAACTAGAAAGAACGCTCTTGTCATATTGCCTGAAAATTCTCACTGCACACATCTGTATTGTGCAACAAGATGTAATACTAATACTGAACCAGCTCCAGATAGACTGACAAAAGCTAGTCCACACAGCACAGTGTGGTGACCATAATTATTGAACTTGGTCAAAAGTCTGTTCATCTGTGGTACTTTAGATGTTCTATGGAAAAACTAAATTTCTATGTGACTATAAACTGTCATCAAATGGCAGTTTTCTTCCATTACCTTCAATCTGGGTGTTCTTGATAAAATCAGTTCTCTGATCTTTCTCACCACAAAGTCATACCACAGATAATACCAGCACAAAGAAGATGGCTGGAAGGTGAAGACCATGGGAAAACTACTTCTCTGTTGCTTTTGAATGTTAATGGAACCGAATTTCAAGCTCTGCCTAAGAGAAGGGATATTTTTCTACAGGGATATCACTGTAGTCATATGATCCAAGTGCTGTCGGTTGCATTCTGTGATAGCACCATACCTTTTATTCATGCTAGATCTGTCTTTGCCTAGTTAAGCATTTAAATATGCCCTGTGAGCAAAACAGTTTTCTTCTCCTGTAATGAGACAGAATATCCTTTGCCCAAATTACATCTATTTTTTGCCTGGCATTGTTGTATTGCAATGAACCTTTGATAAAAATTAAACTAAATAAAAAAAATATTCTGTCATCGTCAGTAGGGGAGGATTTCACTCTGTGTATTTACTCTGAAACTAGCAAAAAAAACATTCTTAGTATTGTTTTGTAAGCACTTGGGATACATATCCGGTAAAACTGCGAAGTGTTTTTTGGGCATTAGGACTCTACAGTTTAATGAACAGTATGTTTAACGTTCACATGCCCTTCTGAGAGAAGAGGGCCAATCTGAAACAAATTCTAAATAAGATTACTGTGAATAGCATGTTGCTACTAGGTAAGAAGGATGACTGATTATAATGTAGAGCAGGAAGCAGAATCATAGAATTCATAGAATCATAGAATTGCCTAGGTTGGAAGGGACCTTTCAGATCATCTAGTCCAACCATCAACCTAACACTGACAAAAAACATCACTAAACCATATTTCTAAGCACTATGTCTACCCGTCCTTTAAATACCTCCAGCGATGGTGACTCAACCAGTTCCCTGGGCAGCCTGTTCCAATGCTTAATAACCTTTTCAGCGTAAAAACTTTTCCTAATATCCAGTCTAAACCTCCCCTGGCACAACTTGAGGACGTTTACTCTTGTCCTATTGCCTGTTACCTGGGAGAAGAGACCGAACCACACCTCTCTACAGCCTCCTTTCAGGTAGTTGTAGAGAGCGATAAGGTCTCCCCTAAGCATCTTTTTCTCCAAACTGAACAACCCCACCTCCCTCAGCCGCTCCTCATAAGACTTGTGCTCAAAACCCCTCACCAGCTTCGTTGCCCTTCTCTAGACCTGCTCCAGCACTTCAGTGTCTTTTTTGTGGTGGGGGCCCCAAAACCGGACACAGTACTCGAGGTGGGCCCTCACCAGTGCTGAGTACAGGAGGACGATCACTTCCCTAGTCCTACTCACCACACTCTTCCTGATACAGGTCAAGGTGCTATTGGCCTTCTTGGCCACCTGGGCACACTGTTGGATCATATTCAGACAGCAGTCGACGCACACCCCCAGGTCCTTTTTTGTCAGGCAGCTCTCCAACCACTCCTCCCCAAGCTTGTAATGCTGCCTGGGGTTGTTGTGACCCAAGTGCAGGCCCTGGCACTTGGCCTTGTTGAACCTCATACCATTAGCCTCAGTCCACCGATCCAGCCTGTCCAGATCCCTCTGTAGAGCCTTTCTACCCTCAAGCAGGTCACCACTCCCACCCAACTTGGTGTCACCTGC
Organism: Dromas ardeola; assembly: GCA_013398915.1. NCBI lineage: Eukaryota > Metazoa > Chordata > Aves > Charadriiformes > Dromadidae > Dromas > Dromas ardeola. Next base: position 4,188 of record VYZM01017372.1, on the reverse strand, counting down.
AAACTTACTGAGGGTGCACTCAATTCCCTCGTCCATATAATTGATAAAGATATAAAAGAGAATCGGACCCAATACCAAGCCCTGGGGAACACCACTCATGACCGGCTGCCAACTGGATTTAACTCCATTCACCACCACTCTCTAGGCCCGGCCTTCCAGCCAGTTTTTAACCCAGTGAAGAGTACTCCCATCCAAGCCGTGTGCCAAGTATCCAACCTTTGTCCCAGCATGTGTATGTAGTTCAGATGGCTCCCACAGAGAGTTCAAAGGTGAGACAGGCATATCGTTAGTTTCACAATCAAATCACAATCACTGGAACATCCATATCATATCACTATATCACTGACTGGTATACCCATGCCATTTACTGTAGATTTTAGAGGCAGACCATGTTTTTGACTGGAAACACATCTGGCAGTAAGATCAAGGAGATATTGCTCCAAGATTATTGGCTGTTTTGTAAAGAGTGCGAGCAGAGCTCTGCTACAGGAACATGGAATTCAAATGAGTTACAGTAGTGACAGCAGCCCTAGACTCCTGGAAAAGAGCTGCAAGAGCTTTACACCCTTTGTCATCATCACCGGTTCATACACACTAATGGATCTGGGTCAGGTAACTGACTGCAAGCTGCCTAAAAAAGCTCTGTTTTTTTACAAATGTCCATCAAAAGATTGATGGCTAGGAATATTCTGTAGAAGCTGTACAGTATTGCTGCACTATCACAGCATCTCTGGAGGCTGCCAGAAGGAGCTCAATATCTCCTCTGCTATACACAGTCATTTCAAAAGCTTGATCAATCTCTAAAATCATACAAAAATATCTTCAGGTTGTTCTTTATTCAACTGTGCTAGAAATCTATGCTAGAATGTATTGGTGAAAAGGAACTTTTAAATGGAAATACTTTGTTTTATTTGGATAAATGCATCAGGTGGAGAACGTTAAGTCAGATGATGTCATCAGCAGTAGGACCGAAGAACAGCCATATGATTCAGTGTATAAACATTTTTTCAAAGTTATCTGCACCTTTATGTATTTTCTTGCCTGTTTCATGTCTATTTGTGAGGTCCTGCAACTCTGTGAGTTATTGTTGGGATGAGACTGCTGAGTGAAAAACACAACCTGAGCAGCTGAAAAATGGCTAACAGACCGCTCTCATAAGCTAATATTATCTTTCTGCTGTCTGAGAAACAGTATTTTTTGTGCAGTGTTGTGAATCCAGGTTAACTATCAATGAATTTATAAAACTTCCTTCCTACATCAGTAGTTGCAAAAAATGAAGAGAAAGAGATGTAGTTCTGCTTTATGGAAATATCCAGATTTTATTACTTTGTTTTTTCATTAATGTTTCAGACGAGGTCTGCAAATGGTTCTTGGGCTCAACACAGTCTTGTGTAATGAAGAAGAAATGTCCATTGGAGAATGAAAACCAAAATAAAGAGTAATTGCTTTCTAAGATCTTTGAAATTAGCATGACAGGCATTAACCCTGCATGTTAGAAAACATGGTTTTCATGTTCACTGTCATTCTTACTTGTTTGTGAATGCCTGGATAAGTGATCTGTACTAATGGAATCAGTCATTCTTCATCCTTTCCATTCCCAAGGACACTGAGTAACAGGCTTAAATGGAGTAAACTCCTGACCTCAAAGCAAAGCAAGACACTCAACCAAGTGAAAAGACTAACAGTGAATTTCAGGTTGAAAACAATCAAGAATGGTTCGCTCATTAGCTATAACTTTTAAAGCTCTGGTGCACCCAACTTGCAGTAGAATTGTTAATAATGGAAAAAAAAAAAAAAAGGGAGGGGATTTGTTGGTTTTAGTCCTAATTGTAACAACCTCTATCCTGACAGTGACACATTGCATGATTGGTTCCATTATGTCTAGTACTAAGAGGCTGAATACTTTCATCTGCATAATGCTGTGATGGAGTATAATTAGCAAAATGCTATTTTGAGTCTGAAGTAGCTTTCTGTTGCCCTACCCATCTCAAAACTATCGTCTCATTAAGGAGATGAAAATGATACTGTGTCTTCTGTCAGCAGTTCAACTTTTGTTATATTTGACCAAGTGAGCTAAAATGCAGTGCATAAAGTAGCATATCGAAACACTTTCCTAAACACTCTTTTAATAAAGCTATCCCAGAGAGCAGTCTCCTAAATAGCTCAGAGACAACAGTTTATGTTTGCAGTTATAAAACAGCTGCAGCTCACTGAAACATCACTCAAGTTCTTGTTGCATATGTGCATCCTCAAGGATCTTACAAGAACAATCCATTCGCTGACATCAGTTTCTCTGCAGTTGTTACTAGACTATTCCATTAGTCCAATGAGGGTTATGTGATCTTGCTGTCAGGCAGATCAAGTGATCACCTGGCTTTCATGAATGAGTTCCCAGTTCATGCATAACATGAGCTGCTATATTCTTTATCCTGCCCTAAGGGTTAAGGAATGCTTAGGATGTCACCTCCTTGGCCCCTGTGCCTCAAAGGAGGATAAAATCAATCATAGAATCATAGAATGGTTTGGGCTGGAAGGGACCTCAAAGATCATCTAGTTCCAACCCCCCTGACATGGCAGGGACAACTTCCACTAGACCGGGTTACTCAAAGCCCTTTCCAGATTGGCTTTGAACACTTCCAGGGTTGGGGCATCCCCAACTTCTCCGGGCAACCTGTTCCAGTGTCTTACCACTCTCACAGTAAAGGATTTCTTTCTAATATCTAAACCTAAATCTAATCTGAATCTACCCTTTTTCAGTTTAAAAACATTATCCCTTGTTCTATCACTACACTCCCTGATAAAGAATCCCACCACATCTTTCCTGTAGGCCCCCTTTAAGTACTGGAAAGCTGCTATAAGGTCTCCCCAGAG
>VYZM01017371.1:99432-143987 GCA_013398915.1 Dromas ardeola | reverse complement strand
ACTGGAAAGAATTAATGAAAATATATTCCAAATTAGCAGTGATCATGGTATGTGTTGGCTTCCCACTTAAAAAAAATTAACAGGCAACAACACTGGTCCTGCTACACATGTGCTAACTGAGGACAAAAAAGACAGATTGTCAATTAAATAAAAAAAATCAGTGTATATGTTACTCAGTCCTGAAAACCTATTCTTTTTTTTCCCCCTTTTTTTCCTTTTTTATGAACTGGAAAGTTAAAACAGATAGCAGAGCCTGAAAATGGTTTTATTTTTTTAAATACCGATTGCAAAATTCCTAACATTATAAACACACAATCAGTACTTCTAACTTGATAACTGCATCCAGCTAAGTAAATTAACAGGATTTTTGCTTTTTTATCTGATTTTTTTTCCTCTAGTGTTTTATTGTTGTTGAAATACCAGCAGGACAATAAAAAGGACATTAATTGAAAAGATAAAAAGGGGGAAAATATATAAATAAAGAAAGAAATATTCCAAATTAGCACTTCTATCATCTGAGCTGAAATATTTCTGAGCCAGTTATTTTATCTAGACAAAGTTTTTGCCATTAGCCTCAGCTGATCTTCAGAAAAACTTAGCCTAGTCAGCTCCCACTGACTTGCAAACATTTACATATGTATGTATGTACCTCCAATGTGGATTTACCCCTTTAATTTCAACATTACAATCCAGATGAACAATCTATGTGTGTAAGTGTTTGCAGGAGCAAGGCCCTAGGCTTATTCACTCTGGGACACAAGAAGTGTCATCATCTTTGTTTGGAAAAAAAAGCTATGCCAGTTATCTACTTAATAAGCAATAATAAGAATAGAAGGTAGTGCCAGCCTTCTGCAGAAGGTGCAAAAGGGCGAGATGCTCAGATCCCAAAGGGACTGGATTCTAAATCTGAATCCCTGAGACCAACAGGAGGTTTCCTGATTGGAAACCTTACAAATGCTTGGTCATCCCACTGAAAAGTTATAGAGCTATTAGCTGGATTTACATTTTTCCATATAGAGAAGAAGTCTCCCTATCGCAATGTGAAATTTCGAAATCCTTGTGTGCTTATCAGTAGCATCTCAAAAAGAAAACCCTTTAGAAAGTAAAACTAATGGGTGCTTTTTTACTTTTTACTAGGAAAACGATATAAATTGCAAAAGAGTAAATACTACAATAAATGCTGACATTTTCATTAGAAAGCATTTTAAAGCGCAATATTGTAGGTGTCTGTCAGGGAATAGATAAGGAAAGAATGAAAAAAGGGAGACAATGCACTTGTAATCCTCTGGCTTTTTTTGTTCATTTCAAGATTATTCTCTGATGAAGACCAATTCTAGAAATATAAATAATGTATTTTTTCCTCTTTGCCTTGTATTATTATTGAGGTTAAACTGGAAGGTTTTATAATGCAGTTACTGATGGGGGAATGAAAAAACATTAATTGGCAGGCACAATAATGTTGAGTGATCTATTTTATTAAAATGCTCGGCTGTCTTCTTTCTCCCTCCCTCTACCAAAAATTTCTGACAACTGAAATGAAGGAATCCCTTGCAATGTCCCAGTTACCACTCAAAAAATATTCAATATGTTGCTTCTGTCACTAAAAGAACATAAATACAGTGTACAAGTAACTGTAGTGAAAATGACAGCGTGCTGGCTGAAGGCAAATCTTTTCCCAGGCAAGACTCTTTTTTTTAAGGACTGAAAACTCCTGCCCATCTTCTCCAGTTGAGTAACTCAGACAATACAGGCAGGAATTCTACAGTGAATGAAGTGAGCAGGGTTTAATACAGAGTATTGAGCAGTCAAACCAACAAAGCTCTAAATGAATCTCTGACTGAAAGAGAACAAATATGGGGGATCTTTTTTTGCTAACAGAATGCAAATCTAGGATACAGACAGGCATTTTCTTATCTGTAATTAGAGATATTTTTATAGAGATACTGTATTCAGAATGTGTGTATAAACATTAACTGTAGAATTTATGGTATAACAATTTAATTTTTTGTTAAGATTTTGTTTGGAAATACATTGCAAAGACAATGTAAATGGCTGTCTTTCTATGACATCAGTTGAGAAAAATGAATTGTGTCACAAAGAATGTGATCTTTTTTTATACTAACTTTGTTTCTTATGGAAATCAGGTATTATAGAAAGATTCGCTTTCCCATCCCTCACTGGTTCTGCATTGGTATGCACCCAGAGTGGATTGAGAAACATTACTTTGTAGATGTATTTTCAATAAAAATAGTTTTACATTACTGCTTTTTTGTGATTTACAATTTCTTTCAAAGGCTCTGTAATAGAAGCTTTGCACAAACTCAGAGCTGACAAGCTCATAATAAGGGATTTCAGGAATTCCAGGCCATTTTATACAGCAGGACTTTGATATGGCAGGGCTTCCTCACTTCAAATACCTGCTTACAGTTTCACGATCAAAAATAAATAAGTAAAGGGTGGGAGGGAGGAACCTTAAAAATTAAAAGAATCAACGTTCATCGTACTTAAGTTCATTCGAATTCAAGTATATAAATTCATATTGCTATCTGCAAAATACTAAATAAATTATTATTTGCATTTTCATTGGTTCAGCTACTGCAAAGCCCACTGTTCATTTTGGATGCATAATTAGATGGTCCAAAACCCCCACTGACTGGGAATTACAGCATCATAACATTACAGCAACCCTAGACAATCCACTGTTTTTCTCACAGAAGTGGTTTGTAATGGTGTCGGGGTTCCCTTGCCACCAACTTCAGCTAGCAGTCACTGTCTAATGGAAGTGAATGTCTTATCAGAAGGACTGGGAAGGTATAAAAGGCACGAGCTGACCCACTTGCATTGGAAAGCTGTGTTGGTTGGAGCAGATGGAGGCAGCAGGGAGAAGCCTTGCCTTCCTGAACATACACCGACCAGTCTCTGGACAACGACCTCTATTTTGAGTCCATGATATTTTGAGTGAAAACAATACATAATGCAACCCGTTTTGTAAAAAAAAATTCAGGAAGACATGGTGTTCTAAAGTGCATAAGCGTAATTTTTCTCAGTTTTTTTTCTAGTTTTCTACGCATCTATTCACTCAATCCAGGTGAGAATCTTTGTGTTTCTAGAATTACTATCATGATGGGAAGAGCTAAAGAAAGAGAGTTAGTCTATCACTTGGAGATATTATTGGCATAGTGGCCTTACTTATACTTCTGTGCCCCCATGCAGAATAAAGATCTCTGGTATTCCATAATTTCTCATCAGTGTTTTCATTTCGAAGTTGGGGTATGAAACAGCCATGCCATTCTTAGGCAAGAATTTATGTCTCTGTAACAGTGTGTGGCCAGTACGAAGCAAAGTGATCATGCATGTGGAAAATCAACTACTGGCACAGGAAAGTATTTCTGTCTTCCCTTCTGAAGGACTGAATTTGCACAAGTGACATTCGTGTTCCAATGCAGTCACAACTGATAAGAAATTTAAGGCTTTTTTTTTCAACTAACATGGTAGCACATGCTTGATTTAATAAAGTTACAATGGAAATGGTACAGAAGAGTGTATCTTGCCTCTAGTGTGATCAACAATGCTAGTTGTCATCAACGGTGTGTGATCAACTTGTGTCTAGAGCGATCAACAATCTCCCAGAGCAGGATAAAAAATCTGAGATTAACTGATAGATCACTCCCTGTCTGGATTTCTGTGTCATCTTTCTAAAGAGATCAACCTACCCTGGAAGCATGGAGTAAGATGGAGAAAGACTCCTGGAAGATGGAGAAAGACTTGTACACCTCCATGCCAAACTGAAAACACAGACTTGCAACATCAGTGGGGCAGCAAGATTACTTCTGATAATGAAGAGAGCTGTAGACAGATGAAGAGAGCTGTAGACAGATGATATAATCCTACATGGTGAGGCCTTTCCTTTTCCCTCTTCCCCCACCTGGCTCCTCAGATATCTCTAAGACATCCAGAGGCATCTGAAATTCCAAAATTCTAGTACAGGAACACTTGCATTTCTAACCAAAGTTTTTCTTCAACATGCCTCATTACACAACTAGGGCTGCACAAATAATTGATTTTTCACTTCAGTGAGAGAACTGAAAAACTGGGGAGAATAATTCTTCCAGGGCATCATGAAACAATTTTTTTATTGCTTAAAAAAAAAGAACAGTCTCTTGCAGGTATAATGAAATGTTTAATTCTCCAGTTCTTGAAACATCCTATCTCACTTCTGGATTGCTTTTACTCTATTTTAAATTAAAACAAACCTAGCTGTAAAATGAACTGTTACTCAGAAATAAAACTTTGAACCATTTTGCTAGGAAAATGTAATATTTCAACTTTTCTATAATATCTCCTCACTTTAAAGCCAATTGTATTTAAAGAAGTTGGCACAGATTCACAAGTATTTGCCTCAAAACTGCGTTTTTCAGCAGTATGTTTTTATATTAATGCTTTTTCTTTGCTCTTTACAACTTCTTCCCTCTAGACATTGCACACTTTTCTGCTTTTCCTGATTGCTTAAATTTTTTCTTCATTGTACTATTGGCTTTTTAGGAGCTTTTTCAAACTCCTGGTATTTGGTAAAAATGTTAAAAAATAACTTTTTCCTGATATTTTTCCACTATTGTTACTATTACTCTTGCTCATAACCTTGTGTTCATTTCCTGTACCATGTTTTTTTTTCAATGCCTCAACCAGTTTCCCATTTTCTGCAGTACCATATTCCTCTCTCTACCTATCCCACATTTTCTCTTGGCTTTACTCTTAATTTTTACAGCTTCTCCTCCAAGAACTCCACTGCAGCAGGTCTTAATAAACCCAGATTCAGGTCTCAATAGTATTCTTTGTCTCCTTCATAAACCTAGACACGACTCAGCCTTTCTGTGTTTTGGTTCCCAACCAATAAAATCGGGCCAATAGCATTGCTCTAGCACCAGGGTTGTTTCCAGAGAAATCAAGATTGTGGAGAGCCCGTACAACAGAGCTGCCACACCACACCTGGGTCATGTCTCATGCACCATCCAAACGCTGAGGATTTGCCCTCGTGCATAGTACTTTGTACTATTATCTCCTGTGCTGTAGATACTTAAAGTGTATTTAATAATTCATATTACCTTCTCTTCAAAACAAAACTTAAATGAATTTGTCCACTGTAATTGTACATAAAAACAGGGCAAATCCTGTGGTGTTTGCTGGCTCCTTTCACTGGCAAAACTCCCATGAATACCAATAGGGAGAAGGATAAAATACAGATCTGACGTGGATTTCATGCACAGAAAATAAACTACAGTGCAAATATATTTTGACTAAAATTAGTACTGATGAGAGATGGTGACTGTCATTGGGTCTGAGCGGGTGCTACGCAAACTTCCCTTCACAGATCTGCCAGTTCACCTGCTCCTGACCTGCAGTTTCTCTCCTATTCAAATCCTGCTCCTGTCTCAGGCAGCAACTCCTGGCCATGCCAAATTGCCTGGTGGTTTTGTGATATGCACAAATGGGGACTGGGATGAGACCACCCAACTTGCTTTCATTTACAGGCTAAGCCAGGATGTAAGGCCGAGTCTCCAGAAGAAAAAGACTACGGTACTAACCCACTGTGCCACTTAGCCTCTACAGTGCAAAAGAGCTATTCAGATGCTGCCAACGCTTCATTTTTAGATGTACTGTGGCTCTGTAACAATCAGCCTGCTAAAAACTGTAAAATGTTTCCCAGCAATGACAGCCAAAAATTTTGTCTCATTGGATTATGCTGCCATCGTGTGGCAAATGTTTTTTGCAAGTAACATTTTCCCTCCAATTAAAAAAAATCAAGTTAAATTCTCTGATGAAGAGTTGCGCACAACTCTTAACGTTTGCTTCAGTTGCAGAATGTTGTTGTTGTTGTTACTATTATTATTATTATCCAATTTATCCACATAAAGAATATACTCATTCATCTTGTCCTGTGCACAGCCTTAAAGAGGTTCAGCTGTGAACACCTTAGCTCTTATGTTGATTCTTTCACATGTGTGTTCATTTGTTTGTGCTTTATCTGAGCACCTCTCAGGCAAGACAAAGGTGTCCTGGGGAAAATGCGTGCCACAGTTCCTGAAATATTCTATTAGATATTGGGGGAATCATGGTGTACGGGCTAATTTAGTAACACTAATTGCTAACACTGTGGAGTTTCACACAGTTGTTAATCTCTCTTCCAGACTCAATTGTTTCTCTTTGAAGAGGCTTTCTCTTGGTAATCTGATGTCCCCCAAGGTGCTATGAAAATGCTAGAATTCTATACCTGCCAAACCTTGTGCATCTTGACGCATATAGACAGTACATTGACATAATGCATTTTGAAGGGACTCGAGAGTCAGACCAAATGTTAGTCTTTCCACAGGAACCCTTGATTAACACCTAACTGAAAAAGTATCATCCAGGCTGTCAGCTGTGGCCAAAAAGCATTTGGTACATCTGATTAAGAGAAGAATATACAAAAAAAGTTTCCTTTCTCCTAAGACAGAGTCTGACCCAGGCCAGTTCCCCAACTCAACTGCACTAACCTGCCAACAAATTACAGAGCCCCTCAGAGTACAAACAAAGCATGAGCACTGCATTTTTCTTCCTTGTGTTTCCTGCTGGTGGGCTGATGATTTGCCTCAAAATCTCTGAACTACTTCAAAATTCAGACGAGTCAGATGAGATCTTCCAGGACCACATCCACCAGCTATGCAGCTGCTCTCTGCCTGCATGAATCAAATGCTACACCGCATCTGGCCAGGGCCTGAGCTTTTTCTTTGCAGACCAGCAGTACTGCCAACTCCTGTAGCACTAAGTATTCTATTGCAAACGCCTAGAGTCAGAATTAGGAGAATTTTGCTTATGCTATCTTAAAAAACATTTCCAGCCCTCATCAGTGTCTAAAAACATGATGTGACATAGAGGTCCAGAAAGCAAAGAGAAAGAGCTCCAAATTACTATTTTTAAATTAGTCTTAAAAGAGCCCAACTCATGATTTTGAACATTTGATGTCTGCAATATTGAATCCTATGTCTGCAATACTGATCCTACTAAAATAACATCCCTCAAAAGCTGCTCCAGCAAATACTGATCTTCCTGTCAATTAGTATTTGTGTCAAACTGCACTACCACTTCCACAGTTTAGCAACAACCAAACCACCATGAAACTCCACCACTATCAAAAAGTGCATTATCTGCTAAAAATATAGATAAGAATTTTTAAATTGTGAAAATAATTCCAGGACCACGGGCAGGACTTTGTTTACTGCCAACCCAAATCGGCTCTTCTATTTCAGAGCTGTAATCAATATACTACAGAGTCAAGCTTTCCTTGTTTCTTCTTTCCTTTCAATTCATGACTTTTCACAGTATTATCTAGTCTGGTTGGTAAAGCACTCTCCAGATCTAAGCACAGCTGTGAACACAAGAGAGACAGTATTGGAAGGGTAAAATGGTGCTGGGGGAGATACTGGGAACTACAGAGCAGCAATTCTAGCTTCCTGCCATGGTAAAATAATAGCATAAACCCACTCAGCGATGGAGAAACACAGGGTATTGTGAAGGAGCTGACATAGTTTCTGCAAAGGGAAAAGCTGCCTCATGAACCTGCTGGACTTCTGTAAGTGTACTAGTAAGGAAAAAAGCAGATGCAATATATCTGGATTTTCAAAAAGCCATTGACAATGTCCTACACCAAAGGTTAATACAGAAAATAAGTTGTCATGGACTGGAAGATAGCTCTTTTATGGATTTAAAGCAAATGGTAGGCCTTAACTAACAATTATGAGGAAGAAGAAGTGTCCAAAGTGTGTCCTCCCAGAAACTGGTGCTGGGGCTAGTTTTATTGAACACCTTTATCAATCCCCTGGAGAATAAAGTTTGCCGTGAAATGTCTTTAAGTGTACAGATGACATAATGCTCTTTCAAGTAGTTAAATTCCTTGCCAATGCCGCCGAATTCCAGAATGAGCTCACAAAACTGAATGGGTGAAAGGCTGCCAGGTAAGATCGCCTTTAGACAAATATAATGTAGTGCACCTATGGAAAAAAATCTAAACCATATCTACATGATGCTGAACTCAAAACTGGCAGTTATGAGCCAAGAAAAGGATCTTAGAATTGTCACTGACAGTTTCCTGAAATCATCCCCCCCAACCTTCCTGCCCAAAAAAGGCAGCAAGATGCTGGGTGTCATCAGTAAAAATGGTCAAAACAAGAACAGAGGACAAAATTTTGCTGCTACATAAAGGCCTTCATGCAGCCACACCTTGAGTCTTATAGATAGTCCAGGTCTGTGCATTTCAAGGAGGACATACAGGAATTAAGAGAGGTACAGAGAAATGAGCATGGAAATAAAATAGCTGCCTTATGAGGCCATACAAAAAGGCTGGGACTCCTTACTTGGAGAGGTTGTGTGATGAAGAATAACAAAATCAAGGCAGCAGTGGGTAAGGTAAATGTAGAATTGTTATTCACCGTATCCAACAACACTAGACACAGGGGGAACTTGATGACACTACTGGGAGAGTATTTTAAAATAGAGAGTTTAAACTAGTTAAAAGAGAGCACAGCTTTACAATGGCAATAGCAAACTTGGTTGTCTCAGGACATGCAGGCAGACAGTATCACAGTGGAGGCAATAGGTTCAAAAAGTATTATATACATTCATTAACAGGCCTAAAGGCAGATACCAAAAGTAATAAGGAAGGACAAAACCTCCAGCACCCTTACTATAACAACTTTGAAAGTTAAGGAAGTCACACACAGAAGTGGCCAGTTCACATGCTTTCACATTCTCCACCGTAGGGCAGTGAGAAAATACTGGGTTTAACAGAATATGGGTCTGACCTAGCAAGACATTTCTAATGTGTTTACTTTTTTCCACCTGTCCCACAATAGTAGGCATTTCAGCAACACAACATGGCCCATTCTGTTATCTGCTGATAAGTATCCTCTGGCACCAGTAATTCCTTCTGTGGCTTTCTACTTCACTGACTCATGCCTTGAAGTTCTGCGTCTTGCATAAAGTAGTCACCCTGGAGCTGCAAAATGATGGTTAATATCTTTCAGGAATAACTATTTTCTGCTTTCACACTGGTAATGCTGTGTGTACTCATATGTATGATCTTCCTTTGCAGCATGTTACAAAGTTCCCTTGTTAAACCTTTCACAAAGCAGACAGAACTTCCCTAGGCACAGACCTGTCTTCTAGACCTGGAGCAGCAAGACTTGCTTCCTAGATCTCCCAGTAAGTACCATTTTGCAGTTTGGGCAATGCAAGAAAGGCCAGGTGAAACAGTGAACAAAATGTCACATCTTCTCATCTCCTGCTTTTCTATTGCTTAATCAATTTCAGCAAATCCAACCTCCTTTCGGAGCAGCCTGGTAAGTGTCCATACAAAGCTGTACAGCACGCTCTGCTATTTTCCAGCCAAGCTACTCATGCAGGGAAAGCTCAAAGCCTGAAGCACAGAGACTTCGGCTCATCTGCATGTGCTGTCCTGAAATACTGCTTTTGTTATTCTGATGTTTCTGCCACTTTTTGCAATATTCTCTCAAAGAACTTGGGGAATTATTGGGACTGTGAAAACAAAAACTCCAGAAAACAGACTTTTTTCCAGATTCATCCCACTCCTTTGATTGGAGAGAGCTACAATAGATAAAGAAAGACAGCAACTTGGTACAGTAATTCATCATCTGTTAATGAAAGTGCTGTCAGTATCAATCACTGAAGAGCTCAGTTTAAAAATTCTTTAAGAAAAAGCAAATGAATTACAATTAATTCATTTGTATTGTCAATACGATTTATTATTATTATTTGAATAAATTCTCATGAATTTGTTAATAAAAGTATTATTAAAATGTTCTTGTGCAAATTTTTTATGGATCTTCATCTTTGGCTAGCAAATCTATGAAAGCATTTTGTTCAAAGCTTGTCACTTAGAAAACCCAGCATAAGGATATTTAGAAATGGCATACTATGAAGTTGCTAAATTTTCTCTCTCTCCTGCAAGGTACTGGGCATTATAAGTTTTTATTGTGTTGAAAAGCAGTTCTGAAAACAAGTATGCAGGAAGTTGTACCATGTGGCAAATCAGAGTTACGATTTTGAAACCTTCTAATGCATTTACCTGGGAGAATTCATGACAGACACATATATAGTAGTAGTAAAAAACTGGGGGCTCCAGATATAAGGGTATATCTCTATTCTAACTAGCATGTTAAGTGAGAGGGAATACAAGACTTGTGATTTCCTTCCCTTAACAGGTCAGGGCTGTAACCAGTTATAACCAAATCATGGGGTCATCAGTCATTGGCCCAACTAGCTACTTTGCCAAGATTAAACACTCCTTCAGCTGACACCACAGAATGAAGCACACATTTATAGTAAACTGTAAAGGTTAACACTTCATTTAATTTTTATCACTTTTCATCTCTCTCCTTCTTTACTCAGATTTCCCTCCTTCCTCTTGCTCTCTGGAGCTAGGACTGGACTTTTTTGTACATTTATGTACATTGCCTGTTAATCAAGGGGGTGCCTTGAAGTCCCTCTCACAGAGTAAGCAGTGGACATCTAGCCCTATGTCATGAAATTGGTTGAGACAAGAAGCAGCACAGAATTTGTTAGCTCCCACACACTAGAAATTTTGCAACTTTCAGCAGAGTGCTTTTGTTCAGAAGATGCACTGTCCATACAATATCTAATTTCAACCTTTGTAAGGGCAGAGCTCACCATATAGACAAGTGCAGAGAAAGCCTGAGCGATAGATGGGACATACAGTACTGCAGAGAAAGCCAGTCCAAGGACTGTGATCTTATTTCCTCCTCCCTTCCTCAAGTGGATTCACAGGTTTTGCAGTAATCCCTTACGCCAAGATGAAATTCATTCCAAATAAAGCAGGGTGAATTATTTGTTCTGCCTGACATCTAGTGGTCCTAAACAGAAACATTTTCAGCAACTCTGAACAGCTTTTTCCTCTAGTTTCCCAGTTGGATAGTAGACACTCAGCCTGAACATCATGTGAAACTTTACTGTTTTAGACTCTACTCTGCCTTGGTGAGGCCACACCTGGAGTACTGTGTCCAGTTCTGGGCTCCCCAGCTCAAGAAGGACAGGGAACTGCTGGAGAGGGTGCAGCATAGGGCTACTAAGATGGTTAGGGGACTGGAACACCTCTCTTATGAGGAAAGGCTGAGGGAATTGGGTCTGTTTAGTCTGGAAAAGAGACGGCTGAGGGGTGACCTAATTAATGTGTACAAATACTTAAAGGGTGGGTGTCAGGAGGATGGGGCCAGGCTCTTTTCAATGGTGCCCAGCAACAGGACAAGAGGTAATGGGTACAAACTTGAGTGTAGGAAGTTCCATCTCAACATGAGGAGGAACTTCTTTACTTTGAGGGTGGCAGAGCCCTGGAACACGGTGCCCAGAGAGGTGGTGGAGTCTCCATCTCTGGAGACGTTCAAAACCCGCCTGGACGCGTTCCTGTGCAACCTGCTCTAAGGTGACCCTGCTCTGGCAGGGGGGTTGGACTAGATGATCTCCAGAGGTCCCTTCCAACCCTATGATTCTATGATTCTATGATTCTATGATTCTAGATGGAGGGCCTGTGGCCTTTTCTAACATTTTCTAACATTTCTTCTGAAAATTATTTAAATCACCATTTTGATAAGAATTCTGCTTACCTTTCAAGTGAAGCAAAAAACTTAAATAAAAGTACAAATAATGTCAATCAATATTCAAGAGAATCACTTGCCATGTGTCCTTCCCATGTGCGCAAGCATATTGTGGAAGAACAGCTCTGAAACATGACCAGTAAAATAACTGTACTATGCTACACAATTGTCCCGTTTTTTAAAAATAGTTAAAATACATATTTTCTGGAATAACTATGTTACTTTTAGATATGGCACTCAGTACAAGTGATAACGTGGAAATTCATCTTGGATTTTATGTACCTTACTCATCACTTTTCATTATTCTGATTTAAGGATTTAATATCTCTTTCAACTACAATTTTCAAAAAGAGACCCAAGAACTACTGGTATCAAATGCAGTGTAAAAAAAGTCTATACACAGAAAGGATGGATAAAAGCAGAGAGTAGTTGTGGGTTTTTTCCACTGGGCTGAATAGCAACTCCTCACTATTCATCTTTGGTCACATCATTTCAAAAACTACACAACAGCAAAAGGGCATTCCAAGAAAGGCAAGAGATATTACATTGGAGGAATGAAAAACCTTCCAGTTGAAAGGTGCACAGAAGGTATAGAATTAGTTGGAGTGCTACTAAAGAAGCCATTAAATGGCAAAGATCTCCATTAAGTGGAAAGAAGATATGCCATCTATGCTGTCTTCTAATGAAGAAGCAAAGCGGCAGTCCATGAAATGAGAAGCTGAAAATTCACACATTACATTTAGTTACTTCAGATTACATTGAGGCAAAGATTTCAACAGAATCCAGAAGAGTTTTCATGTTTATAAAGACAATGCAAACATCTATATCCACGTCAGATGAATTCATATAGAAACTTTGAAAAGGGACAGAAATTCTCATGCCTTAGGACACCCACCAGTCTCCCTGTTCCGAGCAGGGGAAAAGTCCCCCATGGGCATGCTAGAACACACGCCTTCTTTAGCAGTTT
Source organism: Dromas ardeola (assembly GCA_013398915.1). Classification (NCBI taxonomy): domain Eukaryota; kingdom Metazoa; phylum Chordata; class Aves; order Charadriiformes; family Dromadidae; genus Dromas; species Dromas ardeola. The sequence goes on along the minus strand of VYZM01017371.1, from coordinate 131,360 downwards.
TGCACTTTCTCTGAAGCTTTGGCTTGCTGTTGTTGCCAAAATCAAGTGAAATGAACTGGAGATCTGATCCAGGATGGTAGTTCTCATGTCCCTAGTATGACAGCGGCATGTGAAAGCGAAAGACATGTATGTTTATTACTGGAGGACAGGAAGGCAAGAAAGCAAGAGCTTGTGAGGCAGATGCCCTCTTATCATTGATACCATATCATGCATCTCGTATCATGAGTTTACCAAGCTCCATTTTGAAAACAATTATGCTTTGGCTTTTTACCTCTATCATTATAATTCAGAAGCCATTTATTAACCTATCCAATAGTTAGGAGTTTCCTTTTAATTTCATTTTTTATAAAACTATCTTATATCCATTTGTTCTTATTCAGGTACATTCTAGCTTGCATGTAGGTCTTCTCAATCCCCATGTTGAGTTACAATATTTCCTCTCAGCCTTCTTTTGTCTGGACTAAGAGTAAATTTTTTCAAGTCAAATCCCATGTATCGCTGCTCCCCTGATTGTGTTAGCAGTCCTCTTCTACACTTGAGCCCTTACCCTTCTTGCATATAAGCGACCAGAATCGCTAATGGTATTTCAGATGAAGTTAGGGATGCACAAAAACTTTAATTCTTCCTAATAGCTACCAAATACTTCACTGACACATCCCAAGTTCTCATTTACTGCTTTACTGCCATCTCATTCTGTCTACATGCAGTCATCCTTTAAACATTTTCAACTAATTATCTCCCAGTTTATAGCAAAAATTCATGTTATTAATCCCTAACTGCAATGACTTTGCACTTTGCACAAATTAATTTCATTGCATTCCATCATTACTTGACTTCATTTTTATATCAGAGTCATTAACAGAATTATTATGACTTGTCTTAAGTGGGGAACTTTACTAGTAATGCCCCCTGCAATGTTACTCTTCTCTTTTCTCCTTTAACCAGTGTCTCAAACTCCTGAGCTGTTCTGTACAAACAAATCTTCTTCAATTCAGTTAATTTTCTTCAAGACATCATACTAAACACTAGGTTGAATACCAAATAAATGAGATCTAGTAAACTGCTTTTGTCAAGAAAATTATTTATATTTAGAAAGAAAATGATACAGCAAGTTTGGCTTGATCTATGTCTCGTGAATCCACACTGCATTTTATCCTGTTTCATTTAGTCCCCACATCTCAATTCCATCTGATTTTTGCCAAGTCTTTACATTCTACTAAGCTCAGGCTAGAACTGATATTACAGCAATGGGGGCCTCAGAGACATCTGCACAGCCTAAGCACCTGTGCAAAAGCAAGATCAGGTACAACCATTATGTTTGACAGTGGTTTGACCAACCTGCTCTCAAAAACTAACATGGCTGTGAAAATCTTCAATTAACCAGTTAGTTCAATTAGCAGTTAGAAGTATATCCTTCTGTTTACTTCAAGCCCTCTCTGCAACAAAAGATGTTTTTTTCCTTGTTGTTTTCCCACCCAGAACAGAAAACTATTGATCACCTTTTTATAATAGCCTTACTATATGGGTAGACTGTGGCTGTTTCGCAGTCTTCTTTCTCGCAGTTTAAACAAAACCCGTTCTCTCAGTCTCTCTTAATAGCATGTTTTACAAACATTTTACATTTCTTCACATTCTTTCTGGGACTTTCTCCAGTTTATTTAATTGTATTTAAACTATTATACATTCTAACCCATTCATTATAATTTAAAGTATCATTTCCCTGCAATCCTGTAATTCCTGTTTCAAGCATGAATTAAACTTGGTAATGACTACAGTATTTGTTGTGCAACACATACAAAGGGACACGTGCCTGTACAAACAAATATACATGAGATCTGCCTGACCCTGGTAAACAGTGAAGGAAATATTTCACTGTGTATCAATCAAATAGATGCCCATTTGAAGTACCTTATTTTTTCGTCTCCTCTACGTATCTGAAGCCCTGATCCTACCATTCAAAAACTTAAGTCATTTCACCCTACAGAGTTCATGTCTACCATTTTTGATTACTACTTCAAATGAATTATTATTAACACATACAAATCTACATTTTTCAAATAGTACCTAAGACAGCTAATAGACTTGTTACACCTATGAACACACAAAAGTTCTACCAGTTTCTACAGTACTCAAAACTATTCAAAGAATATTCAAATGAAATTTCAGTCAACATACAACTTTCTACTTCCAGTCTTCCTGCAAGAACTCATCACAGGGTAATCCAGCAGTGACAGACTGACTGGTCACAAAGTACCCTGCTCTCTTTGGAAGAGGCAGATCTTTGTAAATGGCTGCTGCTCTGCCACATTCATTTTGCCAGCAAAAGGGTTCTGCTCTCCTCTTGACTGATTCTTGGATAAAGTAGAAGGAAAGTACCTTTCATTACACAGTTGCACAGGGTGTATCTGACCTGGAGGTAAGAACTAGCCCTGTAAAAAGCTGTCAGGATGGGGGCACATAGGGACAGTACAGTCTCATCCTTTGCTGAAAGTTGTACCACTATATGGAAAAGAATTTAAGATGCTGAGCTAGAAATACCATCATTGTGTTGTTTACTGATTTTGGATACACAGCTCTGTTCTAGCCTCTACTCCAATGCACACTTAAATATTTATATTAAACAGTTAATAATACAAACACATGAACACAGTTTGAAGCAAGAACTGAAATCTGGACATTTTCTCTATTAAGTAGATGAATAGCCACGTAACATTGGTTGCCCACAACATCATCAAATTCCATTGAAAAAAGGTAGGTATTTTTATCCCATAATTCCATATGCGATAATCAAAAGAGATGTCGGGAGATAGAACATATGAATGAAGACATACAAAATCATTAAAATACAGACTCTCAGAGACTTATCATGGAAACATGAGCTTTGCCATGCTCCAAGATCTCCCATCCTGTGCTGCAAGGGACTCTTAAGACTTTTCCCATGGAGCCTTAGTAAAGTACTAGCACTTTCTAGATTTTATTCTTTTTTTCAAGATCAATTTAATAATTTTGACAGCAGATATAATTTCATCTATATCTCACACATTTTTTCTGCAGCACTGATTTACATTGGAGGTCCTCTTTTGTGTTCTAATTCAGAGCCTAAACTATATGCTTAGGAGTTTTTCTTTCATTCCTTTCCATCACAGAGGTAACTAATCCCTTGCTGTCAGCTCTGTCAGTACTGTTGCATCAGTTTACAGGCTTGAATTCCAGTCTTGTTGTCAAAACAACCATGATGAAAGTGCGTGAATATATGATGCAAGAGCACAATCCCCAAGTGGCAGCTGTACCTTACTAACCACGTCTTAACATGAACCCCTCTGTTTATCTGTCTCAGAGAACGCTGCAATCTGCACCCCTTGTCCCCTCTGCTGATCACTATGCTTATCTTGTCAGTAGGACTTTCAGTGACTTGCTCTCATCTCATCTTCTGCAGCCCCGTGCTTAAATGAAATGAGGTAGAAAGGATGCTGTCCTGCAGCAATCACAGGTTTTATAATGAGGGTGTGTTCCAGTCCCAGGTAGCTTTCCAAGTTTCCGGCTTTCTGATGCTCTATGCTAATCAGTGACAGGATGTCTCAAAGGGTTCTAGAAGCCTGGGCTTGCACAGCAACACAGAAGGAAAACTTCTATCTTCCGCAGCTTAAAAGGTTACTGAAACTCTGTCTTTGTTACTTGAGATTATTTCAGAATCAGTCCTAATTGAAAATATCTTCTTGCAAAACGTCAACAGAGCTTTCAGCTGCTTTTATCCACTCATTTTCTGAGTATGGTTGCTGGGTTTGATATCACTATGGGTCACACTCTGCCCTTATCTACTTACACAACAACTCATTTCAGGTGTGATGAAAAGCTCAGTGTGGAATTTAATCACAGACTTTCTTTTTTCCCTCTGCTCTCTCTCTCTCTTTCCCCCTTCCCCTCCCCTCCCCTTCCCTGGAGGAACAGGAGAGGTGGATTCAGGTCAGAAAGGTGTCCTACTAGGGACGAAGTTGTACTATAGGAACAAGGCCTAGTCTTTCCCTTACAGCACGGACCATAGGGACTGCAGCATATTTTCCTCTTGGACTTTTGTGCTCTGATTTCCCAGTGATCATGCTATAAACTCCTCCCTCTTCGGAAATGAAAATAAGAAAATGGACCTGAAATGCCCTTTGAGTGTATCTCCTCAGGGAAGCAGATGACCCTGTCCCATATAAAAACATTACATTGCTAGCGGTCACTTGAGTTACTTGATTTTTTGTTACCTAAATATGAGGGGCATAATATTGAGCATAAACATCCCGCTATATGCCTTCTCTGTGAGTATCTCCGTATTTATTCTTGTTTATACTTCACTCAGACAGTAACCTTGACATCTTCCCTTCCAGGAAGCAAGCAGTTAAAATTCAATTTGAAATAATAGTTCCCAGAAGTTTCATTTACCTCAGTAATTATTGCTTAGGGAGAGAGGCAAAAAAAAAACCAACCAACAAGTCCCTAAATCCCCATAGTTTGCTGGTAGCTCCTCTTTGCAGCTGACATTGTATTTACTGATATATTTTAATTCAACCATGAAAAATTAGTCAAATACGAATAACTTTGTTATCCAGAGTGCTGACAAAGGAAATAATGGAGCAATTAAATGACACATTGGAACAGGCTCATTAAACAAATATAGCCACTGGCTGCCACTTCACTGGCAGCAGCATCTTCATTAAAACCAGGTTTAGTATTAGGCAGAGGGAGAGGAAGAAAAGGGAGGGGCGCTGGGAAAGTGAGAACGGGAATGCAATAATATTTTGCAGGACACTTTCCAGCATGGGAAAGAACAAGGTACAAAATTATGTTTGTTTATCTTTTGCCGGAGACAGAAGACAGCAGTGGACTATGTTGAATTCTGCTCACATGATCAAGGGCCTTCTCAGTCCACATTTGAGTGACTTTATAAGGGAAATAAATCATCTTGATTCAGCAAAAGAGTAACTAACTCCTGCAAAGTGCTGAGTGGACAAAGGATATTGTGCTCTGACCTACGCAGGATTATAGGTGTTCCTGCAGGATCTACCTGTAACTCTCCAAAAGTGAAGGGAATTAGTCAACTGCTCACTGTCAGGCATTTAACTAAGCACATCAGCAAACTGGGAAGGAATGTGGCCAGACACAGCACCTGTGCCAAATGCACCAGCATCCTTTCTTAAACTACCACAGTGAGCTCAGTTTGCTGCATGGATCCTAGGATTTTCAATGAGGTATTAATGGTTCTCTTGAGCAGTAAGTAACCAGCTATTTGAACAGGTTGTTTGCTCTTTTCACAGCTCTCTGTTTTCCTGCTTGAAGTAAGTGTCATTTATTACAGGAGAGATCAGGTGAAGAGTTCTCTAGGCTAAGAATATCCCTTATCTGAATCTGCAAGCAGATGTCTTGAAGTGACTAGATTCTCCTGGGGAATCTATTTCTGCCAGAAACGGCAAATCTGACTCATATGAGCCTTTGGAGCTCAGTCAAGTAAATATCTCGCTGTCTTCATAGGTTATTGTGCCCAAATCATGTTTGCAACCACAGTTCCCCCAGAGTGAAGATCTTCTGCTGCACCTCTAGCTGGTCTGTGAAAAGTGAGTTCCTGGCACCAACTTATTAATTTCATATCATCTGATGTGGGAACTGTATGCCACAAAGCAGCCCCACCCCTCCCTTTCCAGTCTATACAGGATTCATGCATGCAACATTTAATGTTAATTTGAAGTAAGAATTCTCTGCCATACATAGGTTGGAACCATTTTAATTTCAGAGAGTAATTATTCAGCCAGCATAAAAATGCATGAGTCAGATGTAAAAAGGGATGGCTCAGTAAGCAGGCCCAGCAGGGAAGCCACTCTGCAGTGCCACCTGGGAGACCTGAGTGCTGGTGGGAGCACCCTCAGAACAGGAAAGTGCTAATTATGACACGCCTGACAGAGGTGGAAGATGCATTTTTACAGTGGCAATAGCAGTCATGTGCTGACATCTTTGAAATGCTTTCCAAATATTAAGGATTAATTCCGTCTTTCTGTTCCCTTCCTCTGTCAACTCTGAAAATGTGCGAAGCAAAATGCAGATAGGGCAACAAAACCAAAGCAAGAGGCAGAGGAGACAGGGAGTTACTACAGTGTAACCCTCCTCATCACCACAAAAGTGCCTCCGGCATTACCTTAGCCCATTCAGGGACAACAGGATATATGGAGGTCTTAACAGCAAAGGGAGCAGAGACATAACTTTGGCATACATCCCTGTAGCCCTGGGGAGGTTTATGGTTCCAGTAGCACATCCTCTCACCCTAGGGGGACAGGAAACCTATTACTGGCTTCAGAATTAAATGCTAAGAAACTATAAATGATGCATCCATGGCAATCAGCCTCCAAGAATTCAACTGTTTTGCATCCCACAGCTCCCTAGCTGGGAGATCCCATCCATCTCCTATTGTCAAAATTGTACACAAAGACTGACAAAACTCTGCTGGTGCCTCTAAAATTCACCAAGGTGCAGAGCAAAAAAATGTTTTTTAGGGCAAGTAGAAACACAAGACAATGGTGGGCTGACACAATCACCTCTACTTGGAGCCAACACGGTAGTTGCTGTGGCAAAGTGTAGGGATGGCCATAGGACGGAAGTGCTGTTACAGTTGGTGATATTCAAATTCTCTCTTAGGATCATTATCAGCTGGGTGGAGCTGTCCCTCATTCAGGCCCAGAAACAACAAGTCCTGGACGCAAAGTATAAGCATCCCCATCTATGTGGATCAGTGGAAGGTTAAACAGCAGGGAGGTAGGGAGGTGGTAATGCTAATGGCTGGAAACATGGGGAGCAGCAATGGCTTGGGAACAAAGATAAAGAAGTTTGGGTGAGAGCATGCGAACAATTAACTTCATAAGAGAGCAAGGAGATAAATGAGTGGGTGAAAGGAGGGTGGGTTAGAAGGACTCAGGTTGGTTGGTGATCTATCAATACAAAGACAGAATCTGAAGACATACCATCAAATGAGAGCACCAAAAAGTGAAGTGATGCGGCTAAGAACATCTTGTTAATTAAGAGATTAGAATAGTGCAAACATAAAGCACCAAGTTCATCTACAGTCTAGCTCATTTCCAGCTTCTATTGACTTTTGTGGGATTACAGTATATATTCTGCCTTGAGGGATGTTTAATCAGCTCTTTTGTTCAAATAATGATTTAAACACTATTCTGTCCCTGCTCATCAACCTTTATACAGGATTGATCCTTTAGGCTGCTTGACATGGGAGAGAAACTTGAGGATGCAAACTACACAGATGATCATCTTGGGAGTCCGGTTTTCTTACTAGAAAACATGAACAACAAAACTAAAATCCATGCTAGACCCAGTATGAATCTGTAGTTATTGCTGTGCAGCTTTATGCCTAACTTTTTAGTTACATGTCTGACATCCCAGAAAGATCCTTGACCCAGACCTTGTGTAGGAAAACAGAATTCATACTTCGCATCTAGATCAACATTACAGTAACATTACTCCTGTGGGCAAAGGCAAACAGGTTTTTGAACACCAAGTGAGCTGCAGGAAGTCACTGTCTCAATGCTTTTGGTGCATAGGAATTGTAAGGCAATGTGACTTAGCCTAACTTTCTTTCACTGCAGGCTGAGCTTATACAGGTGTTATAAAGGCCATATATTGGAAAAGCAAGGTTTATGATGTTCAAAAATAACACAGCCTGAGCATAAAAGAGGACTGCTAAACCTCTGATACTACAAAGACATACCCATAGAGCCAAAGAGTGGTTCTGAAAAAATGGTGTCCCATCACATTACACAAAAGAGTAGAGGGTCCTTGAAGTGACTAAGAGAAGATGCTGCCTCTTCCAGTCCTCGTTCAACAAAGCAGAGAATAAGGTGTTTGGCAGTGGCTGGAAGTGGTAAAGTCGAAATTTATTTTACACAAATTGGCAAACCCCAGAATAACTCCAGCTTCTCTATATGGGTCATTGTACACCATTTCTTCCAAAACAAAGACTTTTTAGGGGATGAAGAATTACATTGGGAATGTCTCAAAGCTGCACGAAGGGACATTTAGACTGGACATTAGGAAGCATTTCTTTATTGAGAGGGTGGTCACATGCTGGAACAGGCTTCCTAGAGAGGTAGTCGATGCCCCAAGGCTGTCAGTGTTTCAGAGGCATTTGGACAATGTCCTTAATAACATAATTTAACTTTTGGTCAGCCCTGAAGTGGTCAGGCAGTTGGACTCAATGGTTGTTGTAGCTCCCTTCCAACAGAAATACTCTGGTTCTGTTCTATTCTATTCTATTCTATTCTATTCTACTCTATTCTATTCTATTCTATTCTACATCAATGATTTCACAACAACAGACACAACAAAAACCACTGTTGGTTGGCACTTTAAAAAAAGCATGTAATATCCCTTCGGTGTACAATGTGTTCTTTCTCCACATTTCTTTCCAACTCCTCATATCCTTCCCAGGAAAAATACACCAAAAAGACAAGTCCATGAAGTAGGAGGAATGGTACAGAGAGGCTGGTTTCCAATGGGCAGGGACAGATATTTGTGAAATGTTTGAGCACAATATTGTCCAATACAATGCATTCCAGATTCACAACTGTGAGTTTTAGCTTCTCTACTAGGGATAACAAATAACCACACAACATACCCAGAGAAAAAATATGTGTACAAGTTACAGTATAACCAAAAAGCCAGGTTCTTGCCTATAACCATTTGTACTACCTGATCAGATTCAGCCTGCATGTGTGCTTTAGATTAGACAAACGGTTTCACACGTGTCACGTGTCATTCCTTCTGCTGTTGTGTCATTCTGTTTGACTCAACTTTGGGAACTTTAGCCCCACAGAGTAAAGGCTGCTTGCATGTCATAGGATATTGTCCACTGAGGCTGTGGTCCTCTATTTCTGGGAGGAAGATCAGGGCACTGAGCATGCACAATTCATACAGTGTAAGAAAAAGAACTGGGCAAGCATCACACCCAGTGTGTTCAACTCACTGCATCAATGGTGTTTTTTATGAAAAAGCACACATGGTTCTTTCCTTGTGCATCTGCTGAAGAAAATAAATGCATTTCCTTGGTGCCAAAATGTGGTAGTTGGGCTGAATGTCAGTAGATAAAGCTCTCCTTACCCAAATCCAATGTTTTATTGGTCTTTCCAATCAAAGGGTTCTGCCACTTACCACAGATCACTACAACTACAGCCCCTCTGCACACAGGCAAGACTAATCTCATGCTTTGGTAAATCCTGGGACACTTGGGCTGAAACAAGACACAGAGTAACATGTTCATGCTACAGGGGTCAGAGGGAGGCCAGCTGGCATTAGAAGCTTTTTAGGCACTGCTGCCTCTCGGGCTAGAGCTGGGTCAGGGTCCACAGCTCTGCAGTTAGTGAAGCTTTGAGCATTCATCAGGCCAAGCAAAGCTCATTAAAAAAAAGGAAGAGTGCGGGGAGGAGAGCAGAGAGATGAAAGGGCGAGCGAGAAGAACATAGCCAATCGTGGTACAATGGAAATTTCCTGCTGGCTTTAAGCCCAATGGCAGCCATGATCCTAGTGTTCAGGAAAGGAAACAGCGGACAGAGGTAGCAGGAGACAAATGTTAAAAAAAAGGAATGCCTGCCACTGAGAGAACTGTTTATTTTGGTCTGCTTGCCCACTCATTACTTCCAATAAATCATCTTTATTTGAGCTTTTTGTGTAATGATGTAACTCAGTTGTCGGGCTCTTCCCAACAAGATTTTAAATGCTTCCTGCTTGTAAGGTGCTGGAGGGTCAAAGACAGATCTTCAGATTTGGTCCAAATGAATCCAAGAATCTTAAGACAGTCTTCCAAAAATCTTAGCTTTATGGCAAATATTAGGATAACTTTTTTTCCAGTTAGATCTGATGCAACTTTGCTGGGTTACTCAGCCTACCTTAGATAGAGTCTATCAGTGTAACAAACAGATAGAGTCTATCAGTGTAACAAACAGATAGAGTCTATCAGTGTAACAAACAGGTAGAAAGAAATTACTTTGCAAGACTGAAGCAATTACAAGGTATGTAAACAGACGTGCCTTTCTCTCTCTCAAAAATGTATGGCAACTTTATGGCTATTTCCACTACCTTCAGAGTTCCAACCTTTAAAGACATCACTGGAAGTACTCTAGAAAGCACAGTGACCTCTACTGACTGTGCACGTTACAGTCCCTGGCGCCGCTCATTGCAGGAAGCCTTGCACTGGTGCTCATGTCTTCCATCAGTATATGGAAACATTTTGTTCCTCCACCCATTGTGAGGCTCCACCGAAAATATCCCCACTGCAAAGATTTGTGGTGACTGAACTGATGGCTAGAGAGACCCAAGAGGAGGGCAAAACCCCAAAATATCACTGAAGTCCACTCTTCTTCATCCTCCTGATCCGATTGCAGGCACAAGCATCCTGTGAGCTTCGCCCTGTTTTCTCTATTTTAAAAGTCAAAAAGGAAAAATCTTTTCATAAGGGCCAATGAAAGGGGAAAATCACTAAAAAAAGCCTCACAAATAATGCGTTGTGTTACAGCACACTATTCCATTTTTAATAGAAATGAAAATAATCCAGTGAGATTTCTGCTAGATGACACATTAATTTTCATTTCATATTTAGGAAAAAAGAACTAGCTTGCTGGGTTCTGTAAACAATATCTGAAGTATGTACAAAACGGGGGTGTCATCTTTTTGATCAGAGCTAAGATCAATGTCGGCCTTGTTTGGCTGCCTTGACAGTTTCACTTTCATTCCCAGGTGGACCTTTTGGGGATGATTTTAGGAGCCAGACATTTTGAAACTGTTCCATGTTCAGATATGTTTAAACACCACCATTTGTGGTTCTTTTTCCAGTGAAAAAGATAAACTACTGCCTGGAGCAAATGAATATCTTAAAATGCTCAAGAAACGCCAAGAGCAATAAGAAAGACTGGCAACATACTGCTTGATGTTTTAATATAATACATTTCTTAAAAAATCGGTGGAGGATGTGACTCAATTGGCATATATGCAACCTTTCATTTCCAGTGACATAAGGCTCCATGCCAAGAACAATCTTGAGGGTAATTTTAGTTATTCCTGTCTATGACTTGTCTTCTAAAGTCCACTTTTATCTAGCTAGTATAGCCAGTGGGGAAGTTACGTTTTTTCTCTGTTAGTCACTGTTGTGGTTTAATCCCAGCCAGAAGCTAGTACCACACAGCTACTCGCTCACTCCCCTTCCCCCCTCAAAAAGCAGGGGGAGAACACGGACAAAGGAGGGGAAAGGAAAAAAACAATTTGTGGGTTGAGATAAAGGCAGTTTAATAGAAAAATAACAGAAAAGGAAAATAACAATAATAATAACAATAACAATAATGACACACGTCACTCTCACCACCTGGTGAATTGGCACATCAAGCAGTGATGGTGAGTACACACCCCCTGACTAACCCCAGTTATATAGCGAGCATGACGTCTATGGCACGGAATATTCCACTGGCCATTTCATCGTTCTGCCTATGCTCCTCCTCAGCTTCTATGGGAAGCTGGGAAAAATCCTTGAAAAATATAAACATCGCCTGGCAACATCTAAAACAATATGCATTATTGACATTCCTTTCATACCAAATCTGAAACAGAACAACCACGAGGAAGAAAATTAACTCTGTCCCAGCTGAAACCAGGACAGTCACACATTGCTTGTAGCAAGGGCACATGGAGATCTTGTAGAACATAATGCTGGCATCCCCAGCTCACAAACCAGGTCACAGGATGGTCATGTGATGGGGGCAGCTTTGCCTGATCTGAATCAAGCTGCAGGGATGTGGCAGAAGAGGAGGAAGCAAGTGTACTACCTGCACGCTGCCTGTCCCCTGTGAAGGACCTCTGCCTTAGTACAGCAGGTCCATGGCTCACAGCCCTGGTGGAAGCAGGAGGGAAGGGAAGAGCAGTGCGGCACTGTAACTGCTCAAGAGGTGAGTAACACAGCAGGAGGAGAACCGGTGGGAGCCACTGAATTGCATCTCTACAACCAAAGCAGGAGCTTGACAGGTTCAACTGCCTCTCCTAGGAGAATCTCTGCACAGCAGCTGATGACAACTTTCTCCTTTCATAGCATAAGCAAGAAACAAACGTGTGTCAAAATCTAGGCTATTACTGCTAAGTATCTGTACCCATTAAAAACCAAGATTACCCCAAGCACACATAATCACGGTCTGCATATGGGCGCTCTTTTTTACCCTAACACATGACGAGAAATCATGGCCTACACTGGACGCTTTGTATGCCATGAAATCTCTTACTTTGGGAGGGAGTTAGAGGGGGAAAGGCAGGGGGACAGAAAGAGAGAGAAACCGAGGGTTTTACTTCAGCTACAGGTTGTGGGCATGCTGTGCCAGAGAAGAAAATGACACAAATTATTTTTTTTTTCTTTTTTTTTATAACGTAGGCAACCAACTGAAAACAGTGTACCAATGCAGATACAGAACTAACAACACTGAGAGCAAACTCATGCCAAGTAATTTGAACACAACCACAAGATAAAATTTTACAGATTTAATAATTAGCAGAAAAATCCACTTTGTTTTCTCACAGAAAGTCATGTAGGTAATCTGCTTAAGGCAGGGATGCATATTGCTAGACATTTGTGCAGAATCTCGTGTATCTGGGGAGCTTCATGACATGATAAGAAACTGTACTTTGGTGAGGAATGCAGCACATTATTGCTGGTTGTTCATTATTTATTTCTGTTTATGAATTCTAGAAAGGTACATGTGTGCAAAAAGGGTTCTGGGTAAAATAAAACAAAATACTGACCTTGTAGTCATAATCTATAGTGATTTCTGCATGAGAATGGAAATCTATCTGCAACAGATAGATTACAACAGTTTCTAGCCCTTTATACAAATAGGACAAAACTCTGCTTATGATATCATACATGTTTAATTGCAAGCATGTTGTTTGTGATTATCAGAAATGATGACTGTTCTTGTTATCTTGGTCTTTAAAATTAAATTCTGTCTTGTAAAGCATCATATTGGAAAACTTTCAGGACAAATGATCAGACTGGAAGTTTTTAAGACAGTAAAATGACTACAGCTTATTTCAAACTTATTTTTGCAATTGTTCCGACCAAACTAATTTCTATCAGTTGAATGATGGTGTATTCAACCAGAGCAGCAAATGCTGTTTAATTTCACATTGATATTGAGCTGTAATATCATTACTACATTAACTGAATTTTCTCTATTTAGTTCCTCAAGGTAATGTTTTCCTCATGATATAAAAAGTATTTTCAAAAAGTATTTTAAACTGCGAATGCACACCACCAGAGGGCAATGTAGTAAGCTTGATTTTACAAGGTACATTAGGAAGAAACACTAGACTCTAAATGAAACTCTCTTGCATATTAAAAACTCAAACTTTTACAAAACTAAAAAAATATTATCTCACTTATACAACATTTTCATCATTCTAGTTTTCATAGAAAACAGGAAACTGTATTGCACGTCAATATACCAAAAAAAAAAATACCAGGGAGGGATGAGAATACGTGAAAGGAAGAATTCTGGACCAAATAACAAAAAGCGAACAGAGTATCAGTAACAATTCCTGTTGTTCCAACTCACTGAATTGGTACTCTGAGGTGGTGGGGGATGCTGGGGGCCTAGAAGGAGAAAGAACTATGATCTTTCAGTACATTTTCAGGCAGAGAAAGGTGTTCAGCTAACTGTAACTAAGGGCAAACTTCAACTAATTTTTAACATCTGTTGATGTGCAACAATCAGGTGTCACTGTGAATGATGCCTTGACTACTGCTGGCAAGAAATTTATATATGGAATCTCTTCTAATAGTGTATCTACAAATACTGCCTTGCAGAAGAAATACGAAACTGTTTATTTTAGAGCTGACTTTTCAGTTAAAACTAAGGAAGCTGATATGTAACTGATTAAATTACTGATCAAAATTGGGGGGAGAGAACTACAGGGAAATTCATAGCTATAAAAGAGCAGACAATTTCAGAGATTATGTTTATTCTTACAAAATTGAGACTGGACTCTTCATTTCATGTCATTTGCCTGCAGAGTAACTGGCTTTACACTTAGGTTTTAAATAAAACTAAGATTTGAGTTACCAAGAAATGCCATTTGGAGACATGCTTGTAAGAGGATGCTTCTAAGAAAAACAGAATTACCTTAATCCAGAAAATAGGATTTTATGCTAAACCAGAATCTACACACTCTTGATGTCAATTTAAGATCATCCAGGTCAAATGAGGAAAGAAAGACATTTACCTCAAGACCTATGACAGCAGGAAGCTCTAGGCTTCTTACATTGAAACCACAGAGGTACCGGCTTACGAACAAAAGCCCCACTTAGAGTTCTTCAAACTTTGAGACTGTTTAATTCCAAAAGGAACTGACTACCTTCCCCCATATGAAAATTATTACGGAAATTAAACTCTCCCTGGTTTCAGTATGGTAACATTTATACTAATATAATTAAGAAGGCCCAAAGACTTGGCCAGGATCCCTTGCTGAAACTTAAGAAACCATAACTTGCGGGTATGAAGTATAAAATGAACAATATAAGATACAGGAATTGTATGTTATCAATGAGGATGGAAGGCACATTCCACTCACAGGTTTGCAGGGTTCCCAAAGCCTGGTAAAATCAGCTACATTTTATAAACATCAGTTATAGTAACTGCTTATTTTGTACAGATAGACAGGTGTTTCTAGAAAATGGTTTGTCAATCAAAAGAAAGACAAACCGATAATGGAAATGACTGCAAGCGTTCTGCAGTGGAAATATGCTCACCAGAGCACATCCAAAGAGAAATAGCTCAGAAGGCAACAGAATTGCAGCAGTGCTGATGCTTTGCTTTTAGATGCTATCTTCCACCTAAGGAAAGCATTTTCCAAAAGGTGGGAAAACATCTGAAAAAAAATGAAGGGGTAGGATCTGATTTAGCCAAGGGCACACCATGAATCAAAGATTTGGGAACAGAAATCCACATCTGCAGCCACCTGATCTGCTCTCCAGACAATGTTCACTACTTACCTTGTTAAAAGCACAGTTTTCACATGACACTCTTATTTTCCTGTCACTGAGAGAGGCTAATTCCACTCAAAACAGAGGCTACTGGGCTCTCAGTTACACTGAGAGGTGTTTTGCATGCTGCTGTGTTATGTGTAGTATGTTGCACTCTGTGATCTGAAACTCTCTTGCACAAGCTGAATTCACATCCATCAGGAGGTTCTCCTTTGCCATTAGTTGTAATATATACACACTGTATATTCCATAGTCATTTGTGGTGGCATTCAGCTTCTAGAGGGGTGATCTGACACTCAGAATCTGCCTAGGCTTCAGCAGATTTGCACAAAGCTTGCACATACTAATACCATGGTCAAGCAAGGCTTGCAAGTAGTCTGCAGTGCCTTATCTGTAGAACACATCTGTCACTGAATGCCCAAGCCCGGCACGGCAAGCAAAACTTGCTGCAACTCAAAGGTGAATCTGACCTGTATTCTGGGCTCCAGGCTTCTTTCATATTTCAATTCAGTTCATCAGGATTCGATGGCCATGAAAGAGTATGTGATGAGGAGGGGAGAAAAGAGGAAAGCGATTTAGAAATATGTGGTCTAGCTGGAATTCCACCAATATTTTGTATTTGAGTACTCAGGCCAGGGTCAAAATAGAGCCAAGATGCATCTTCAGGACACACTGCAATGAGAAACTGCTGACACATCCAACTACTTTCCCACTTTTAATCATCAGGCACCAGCTAGTGATGGTTTCACGATCAGTGCAGCAGCACTTGCAGCAAATAAGCCCTTTGTCCTGGACAAAGCATGCTGCTTACAGTAATTCTCAAATGCAAAACCAAGACATTCAGTGGCAATACAAAGAGTGGTTATGAAAGGCCAGAATTGTCCTAGATGGTTCTTAAAATGATCGCTGAAGGCCAAAAGGGCACTGAAGGATTTTGCTTTGACTTCTTTCACGTTAGAAAGTTGGCAATGCTGTCTTACCCCTGGGGTGCAGTATTGGACAGTTGAAGTAGATTGGAATCCTCTCAGCAGAATAAATGCCCCTTCCAAGTGTTGATTTTGCACTAGTCAAGTTTGACAGAAGCCGCCTTTTATTATTTTTAAGTCTGTTTGGAGGAGAAAACTGTAATACTATTTACAGTTTCTCAACCTGAAGCACTCAATTTTCCTGAAGTATGTGTTACATTTCCTATAGCCAGGACACCTAGGGCTAAGTAAAGGTACACAATGTAGTGCATTAATTCATAAAAGGGGTCTGGACCTTACATCATTGTCTGTTCTTTCCATATAAACAGTTCCTCATCTGAATGGAAAACTTAATTAGAAAGGTATACAGTTTAGTAGCTATAAATACGGACGCAATTCTGTCACATGTAAGAACAGTTCCCAAAATCAGCCTTGCAGCAGTTAAAGCACTTGAGTCACATCACCAGTACGAATAGAGGAGAGTGCCACCAAGACAGATTACATGTTAATAACAGCAAGATTGTGGGGACAGCCGAAAAGGCAAATTAGCCAACACTTAGATGCATATACAAACATTGTATATTTATGGCTGCAAGTTTAGACATTTCCCAGGCACTGAATTAACAGTCATCTAAATGGTGCTGACCTGAGGTGAGCTACGCATGTCCCACAGCAGTTAGTACCACTGCTCAGGTAGCTCAAGCTTGAGTTTACATACGTCTCTGGACTACACTTCAAACCACAGAACAATTCAGAAAAATTACAATAAATTAATCAGGATTACAAACAGCAGGATCAGAAATACACAAGATCTCAGCTGCTTTTTCACTTAAGAACCTAATTCTTACAAAGACTTATCTCTAATTTTGAAATCCTGTTTTTATAATAAATAAATAAATCCTAAAGTAGGAGCCCTTCCCAGATTCTTCTATTCAAAACTAATGTTTTAAATCTACAAAAATACACTACCTGCAGCCCTAAGGATACATTGACTCAAATTTGAACTCCCTTGCTTGAAAAACCAGCTGGTGTTTAAGTCCCTTAGTATTCCTTGCCCCTCACAATCTCTTCTTGTACTCTTGGCAGAACAGCCACAACTCTCAGGGGACTGATCCTAAAGGCTATTTGAGTTAGAGTTTAAGAAATGCACTTTTAAGGCTCTCCCAAGTTATCAATTTATCTTAATTAAACTTGGACAACCTGACTGTACCTGTTCCTTCTTCTCAGATCTTTCTCCCACTCCTGGCCTTAGAACTTCATGATACAGAGTTGTATTGTTGTAATGATGAATGATTTGACTAAAAAGGGAACTGGAAAGAGACGATACTCAATGACCTCTAGGCAAAGACATCTTTGTATGGAATCTGTCACATAGGCCTCCTCTATAGACCTCTCTGTTCAGAACTTCACATAAAGAAAAGAGTGGAGGAACGGAAAAATGATCCAGCTCACTGTTCCTTCTAACACTACACATTTTCTAGCAGAACCTGTCTCATATAATAGCTTTGAGCTCTGCAGCATAATAGCATACCTGTTTGTTACTCTTCATTAGCATACAACAGCAGCAAGCCTCAGCACTTGATATTTCAAGCAGTATTGCTCTCTACATGCCTGCAAGCTCTGGAGCTTTTCTTCTAAATGTTTGCAGCACATTTATGTTGCTGCAATAAAGTACAACCAGATTCCTCCTCTCCAAATTAGTTTTGCAAACATTTCATTATTTAATATTTTTAATGAGAAATTGCTGAGCTAAATGCAATCCCAAGTTATGGGTTTTATGAAACTTAATATCAAAAAATCTAGCAGAGTGTTTCGAAGATATTTTTTTATTCCAAATGGAATAACAGTGTGCTAAAGAAGACAATCCCTGCAGAGTTTGCAACCCATGCACTGGATTTTTTTTAAGTATGTTGTTTCTGAGGACTTAAGCTATATCCAAAGCAAAACAAGCAAGATACAAAAACTTCTTTCAGTTTTGATTTTCTAAGTAACATAGTTAAAGAAATGTTTTATACCTTCTGGTTTTAAAATTTCATCTGTGCCTAAAACAACTCCAAAGAGTCAATCAGTGGCAATAAAGTCGAAAACTAGGAGAGCAGATATGACCAACATAACAGATCCTTTTGCTGGTCTGGAATAAAGTGGACAAGAAATGTGGGGCTCCTTTTTAGCATTCTTGCTCCATTCTCCTTCTGTTCTCTTAGTGTTTTCTCAGCTTAGCCCTTAATTAGTCCTTAGATAAACTCATCTTGAATATTGGCCTCAGGCTGTGACACAGACATAAACACAGTAATGAGCTTTTTGGTTGACTTCTGTACAAGGGGAACAGGGCTCTACAGCTTCCTCTAATGGACAGGTAATAGAAAATCTTCTTTGGCACCACAGCAAAGACTTGTGATTTGACAACTGGATTCTGAATATCTGAAATCTGCCACTGAGCTATATGAGTTTCTAAGCTACCCGAGCAGAAAACTATATCACCACCTTGGAGAACTGCTGGGGTCTTGCTACAAAACTGCTTTCACTGCTGAGCATTACAGAACAATCTGTTAGTATCACAGAAACACAGAATGGGAGGGTTGGAAGAGACCTCTGGAGATCATCTAGTCCAACCCCCCTGCCAGAGCAGGGTCACCTAGAGCAGGTTACACAGGAACGCGTCCAGCACGTTTTGAATGTTGCCAGAGATGAAGACTCCACCACCTCTCTGGGCAGCCTGTTCCAGGGCTCTGCCACCTTCAAAGTAAAGAAGTTTCTTCTCTTATTTAGGTGGAACTTCCTATGCTCAAGTTTGTGCCCATTACCTCTTGTCCTGTTGCCGAGCTCCACTGAAAAGAGCCTGGTCCCATCCTCCTGACACCCATCCTTTAAGTATTTATAAGTGTTGATAAGATCCCCCCTCAGTTGTCTTTTTTCTAGACTGAAGAGACCCAATTCCCTCAGCCTTTCCTCATAAGAGAGGTGTTCCAGTCCCCTAATCATCTTAGTAGCCCTATGCTGCACCCTCTCCAGCAGTTCCCTGTCCTTCTTGAGCTGGGGAGCCCAGAACTGGACACAGTACTCCAGGTGTGGCCTCACCAAGGCAGTGTAGAGGGGGAGGATGACCTCCCTCGACCTGCTGGCCACACTCTTCTTGATGCACCCCAGGATGCCATTGGCCTTCTTGGCCACAAGGGCACATTGCTGGGTCATGGTCATCCTGTTGTCCACCAGGACTCCCAAGTCTCTATTTAATTTCTTTTACTTGTAATTGAAAATGCACACTCTAGCAGCCCCTTTAAGGTTTAAACATTCAGGTCAGCATCTTAAGAACCACTGGAAAAACTTCCTAGCAACACCTCCTGTCACTATGGTAATGTGTTGCAGGAACGCTGAATGGAGACATGTCACTGTATAGCAGGGCAGCATTTTTTTGTAGTTGGAAGAGACTTCCTCTTCCTAGCATAAAGGAAATATGTAGCTCTAACTAGAAGAAAGACTTCTGTAAAATGTGACAGAAAAGGATATATAGTGTGTGTGAGAGTGAGAGAGAGGAAGAAGGCACGGAAGAGATTTGCTTGAGGTCCCAGAATTTCTAAGGTCAATGCTGCTTGAAGACTCCTGTGGTGTGTGGTAGCCCATGGCTGTTTTTTTAATAGATTTTGGATTTAGAACCCAGAAGAAAGAGATGTTGAGCTTTAATCAGGTTAAGCCATGTGGCCAAGCCTGCTCACAGCATACGCTAATTTAAATGCTTGGATTTCATATCAATAGTTTCTCACTCAGAATAATGAGATTTTGAAGCTATTACAAAGATGTTGTAAATGTTCCACCTGCCCAACCAGCATGTATTTCCCCAGTTTTTGTATTGTACACTTATGAACACTTCAATGACTATTTTTCTACAGTGCCAACAAGTGCCATATGCCTTTTTAAGTTGTAAATGACAGCCTTAATTTTCACCTGTGCCTGCTTAAATCCCATAGTGACAAGGAAAGGACAGAGGGAGAATGGAAATATTTCTTCTAGAGACACTAGGTAACAAAAATTGACAATTAGATGTAGATTACAGTTAGCACTCTTATGTCTTGACAACATCTACTGCACAAACAAAAGTATGTGCTGGATTCCACAAGTTAACAGAGCTGAGAAGCAGCCTAAATACCAAACAGCATGAATTTGCATTTAAAGTTCAAAGTATAGCCACGCTGTGAGTGTGCATTAGGGAAAGACTCTTAACTAGGTAAAGAAAGGCAGACAAATTCCACCAATTTTACCTTCTTGCCAGCAGGTAAGTCTGAGAGATATTGTATAGGAGAGCTCAGTCCTTCCTTGTTGGTTTTTCATTTGTCATGCACAGAGGGATCTCACATAATGAACATGATGTCTAGTACTCTGAACAGCAATATTATATTAAAATTTTGCAATGTTAAACACACCTAGCAGAGGTATATTTGTATTATTCCTCCCCATCAATGTAATCCTGGGATGTTGATGTTTGTGCCATCGCTCAACAATTAGTCATGGAAATAATTCTGCTTTTCTAGCACACTGGAAAGTAACTAAGGTCTTAGGCATGTTTAAATAGGTTATTTTAGATACTATGAGTCTACATTCATCTTAGTATATTTTAAGATAGAAGACAAGTCTTACAAAAGTCCACATACTGAACTTACAAATATTACAATGAATGATGCACTAGAGTCAATCTCCTGGCACCGGGGTCCCTATTTGCGACGCAGAAGCTTCTCTACGTTTGGAAATATATCAAGCCTGGGCTTCAACACAGCAAAGGGACCAGGATAATACAGTATATCCAAGTTCTGGCAAAGGAGCACTCCATGAGCTGCAGTGCATAGGTACTAACCAACTTCTACCCTTTCCCTACCCAGGCACAGCTTTTGGCTATGTAATGCAGTCGGCACTACCCAGCCTTCACTGTTTAAATGGCACCTCTCCCTTAGTGAAGGACATTCTCTCATTGAGGTATTCTTCCTTCTCTGACTCAAAAGACCCTGGTTACCCAGATCCCATAATCCATTTTGATCCTGGCAGGTCTGCTAGCCTCCCCACTTTCTCTGTGGTTGACTTGCAGTCCTGCTTTTCTTCCCTCCAAAGTCTTTAGATGATAAGGCTGCAATGATACTGATGTATGCTGGTGATCCAGCATAGCTACTAGAAGGATGTTGCTCTGTTTCATCAAGTGCAAGCCAACTAAGAAAAGGCAGAGGCTGGAGCAATCAGAGCTTATTATAAAAACACACTATCAAAGTGAAAATAAAACCAAAATCAACAGAAGAAATCTTATTTAGAGGAATGTAAAAAGTAGTTCTTCAAGGCAGATGTGAATTCAGTTGGCTGGACTAGCATTTTAAGCTAATTGTCAAGTTATTTAGCAACACTGAAGCATTGTAATAGCAAGACTTTCAGAAGGAGATTAGAATTAATAGAAAATAAACCTCAGGAAAAAAAATCAAGTGCCCTACATGGCTCTTCCTACAGAACAACCCTCAGAAACTTATGGCTTAGTATATTTTTTGACCTCTCTTAGAGAGAAATGAGTAGCTTTAGTTCTCTTATAAACATATTGTTAATTTTTGTTCTCATCTCAAATTGTCCTTGCTGCTCTTATGACCGTTTACATACATAAATACAGTAACCACAAAAATATTCTCCACAGCACATACAGTTGTAACAGTTGTACCTTGCAGCTGTGGTACTTGCAGGTACAAATACTGATGGTAACAACACAAATGGTTTTGCATAAAGGACAAGGATCCATTTTCCAGACACCACCTAGTGAGAAAGATCACTTTCCCTTGTTTCTAATGTTCTCTCGCTGGATATGGTGTTTATGTCCTCCCTTTCCCCTTTTGCTTTCATTGCTAAGTTAAATAATAAAAAATCATAAATCTCAGTCTGAACTTGACTATACCTCAGTTTTGAGAGGACAGCTTCATTTCTGACCTTTCTGCCTACACCTTAGGGACAGTCTATCCATTATGCTTCTGAGACAGTCTGACTTCTACGCTCAGTCAGCAGGATGGCTCTTTTATCAATCAAGTACCTCCAAAGAGCCAATTCACTGTATGGCAGCTTGTGGATCATCTCTGCCTGCGAACAGTCTGCAACAGACCAAAGTTCAGTGGTCATGCTGCAAGCCAACTAAAATACAGACCCTTTGCTCCATTCAGAAAGCATAGGCTGACTGTAATTAGCCAGCTGAATATTTCTTTGCTAAGCATGACTGAATGAGGAGGCACAACAGGGATGAAGTACAGGCCAAACAAGATTATAGCGGTGCCATTAGTTTGCAGAAGAATATCATACATTTGACAAGCACAACTTTCTGCTCCCATTAATGACTGTTTGAGCTGCAATATGGTCTTAGATGTAAGTAGTTTCTCAAATCACAGATGGCATTAATTGTTTCCACATCTCTTGGCATCTCTTTTAGATTTCTCGTCCCATTACAGAGTTCCCCTATTCCCCATGCCTCTGACATCTGGACTGAATCACTTCAGGTGATTCTGCACTGAATGCATTTTAATATACTAAAGAGATAAATCCACAAAGGAGACAACTGTTTACTAGGTGACGGTTTATAAGAAGCAGAAGTTACACCAATTTTTCAACTGGCTCTGCCTGCTACAATGATTTCCTCTTTGCTTCTACATTGAAGTTCTGGTCTATACAGTCTTAGAGACTAAAGAGATCACCTATCTGTCACTGACCTACATGACAATTAAGGTCAGATCGTACCTTAAGAGACTTAACTTCTTATTCAGACACAAAAGGATGCTGTTATTTATTTATCCTCTGCAAAAGACATCTACTTACAATATAAGCTTCTTCTAAACTGACTAACAGGTTTTGTTGATATCTAAACTCAGGGAAAGACTTCTCTTTTCCTCAGAAGATCATCTTTCGCAGGTACTGGGGCAGGAACTGGTTTGGTGAAGACAGATCTCTTCTTTTGAGCTTAGAAAAGGGCAAACGTATGTGTGGTTTGTTTAAATTTCTGTACCCTTTACTGAAATGAAGAAAAAAACAAAAGAAAAAACCAAAACTTTATCAAATTACCAAGCAAAGTTTTTTTCAAATTAGAGTCTGATAACAATTTCTATTGTAGTGGAAATCACTTGAATTACATATCCTTTAGGATCTCTTGGAGCAATAAGGTTTCATTGTTCAGTGTTCCAGCAGACTTTATGTATTACTCAGCACAACATTCTTCTGCAGATTGTCAGTACCTGCTCTAGGTACCTACTGTTTAATTAAAATGATAATAATTAACTAAAAAAAGACTCCTGTGCATTTTCAGTACTGAGCAGTAAGGCAATGAGGGAGAGAGAGACAGCTGCACACATAAAACCACCTGTTACCCTGACCATATCTGACAATCTAAAGTTTGGTACCTCAATCTTCATACCAGGAGCATCTGGGAAACCTGAACTATCCCCTGTAGTTATCAAGCATCTTGAATCAGTTTTGAGTGATGCCTGCTAGCTGTCACACAGAGCAGCATCGAACTCCTCAGTCAAAATGCGCAAAATAATGGAAAGAGCCCTAATGGGGAGCACTTGCATGCAAATGACTGTCTGGGGCATAGGGTAACACCAGAACTTATCTTCAAAAATGCGCATTATTTAGTCTGTATAATGTGCACGGATATATGGGCAATAGCAAAATTGTGATTTAGCTGTCTGTCTGTGACTGGATAGCTTGTTACAGTTCAGACGACTGCATAAAGTCAGTGATGCAATCATCCTTGGCACAACAGATAAAAACATCTCCTGCCTAACTATTGTAGCCTGTGCATAAACAACGCTTCTATTGATCCACTAACTGCAATGGCTTCTGAGTAGTTACAGTCTTTCAAGTTATTGATCTGCAAATCAAATGTTGTCAAAGTGGATTTTGACACAATCGACTGTAACAAGTGCTGCTTATCAGCTTTGGAGTTATTAGTTTGCTAAGGAGAAGGAGATATTCTGATTTTGCATGTCACTCAGAGGCCCTAATTGTGCCATTAACTTTTGTTAGAGTAGTTGATTTCTGTTTAAATTCGGCAACAGCTTGAGAGGGTGTTCAATGTAGAAACAGTACACATGTCATCTCTGCTCTGCTTGACTGCATCTCACACTGCTGACCCATTTCCATCCTCTGTACCTTCATTTGTAAACCAAGTAAAAACATCCCAAGATTTTTAAGGCCAAAGGGACTGTAACATTAATCCCACTGATTTCTATTTGGCTAAGCATATCTTCCACATACATAAGATAATTTTATTCATCATCTTCTAAGATCTATGGGTGAAGAATGCTACATAAAAGCTATTGTAATTAAAGAAAAGTTCTATTAAAACAAGAAAGGAAGAATTAAACTGAAAGTCCTTGCTGATGTCATCTCTCTTAACTCACTAACATTTTATTTTAATTCCTCCAGAGTTAAATGTCTTCTTGAATATAGAGATATATAGGATTTGGGTACTGAATGAGGTCTACGTTCAACACAGTAAAGCAAATATTAAAGAACTAAGTTTATAATAATCGAATTATTACAAACTGAATAGCAGGTAGCAATTTTTCAGCTATTCTCAGCCTGTTCCATCAGATTGTCCAGAAAATTTGAAGGGTTTTTTTTTTTCAAATATTCAGTTTACTGTTAGTAAAAAACAAAATGTTTTTCACAGTTTCTTATTCTCATATCTTTAATGAAAAAAATGGTCCCCATTTTCTTCTAGAAAGTCTAAAGGTCAGTTTGACATCCAATTATATTACCACATGTATGAAGACAGGCCCATTTCCAAGCTCTGCTTCTGAAACTTTAACCTGTGTGATTCATTTTACAGCAATAAATGTTCCATATAGCTATAATCCTAGTGAATTAGTTGCTGCTTATTTTATCTTATTTATCTCCCTTGAAAAATGTTGATGGAAAAATGTTGATGCTCTAATAGGTGGTTTAGAATCTCTATAATATCTTTAAGACTAATTCATTTTATTATGTCTTTGGTTTGAAACTAGCTAAGATCCAGATTTTTCCATCCTTCATCATGAATGCCATTGGAGTCATATATCAAAATAATGTTTAGCTGGGAGCTAATTAGAGTAACAGGAAGTTCATTCAGCGTTTTTTCAGCTTGTGCTGTAACTTCATAAGTTCTTAACTGAGATGCCTGCATTTCTATAGCAACTTCTTTCAACCTTTTTTTCTGCAGGAGAGAGACAAGGGAGAAGGAAAGAGAAAAACAAAATAGTGAATTTAAAATTACGCATGCCTTATATCTCGCTATTTTTTATACTTCAGACTTAACACGCAAACTTACAGTTTGGCAGGATTTGGCATCAGTATCAGCATGTAATGTTTTATGAGTGTGTCTCAGTACTCTATCATAGATAAATTCTCTTTGTGCTATTTAAAATTAGTGGGTTTATATCTAGTCAAGTTACAAAATGATGCAGCGCAAACTCAGATAGAATACAATAGCACCTAAAAATTAATCCTACTAATTAAATCAATTAACATTTATTATAGATTACATTACTATTAATGTAATTTACGAAATAGAAAGAAACAAAATCCCCAAGAAAAGATATTGAAATATATAAATAAAACCTGATAAGCTTAAACCACTCCTCAGAGCTCAATTATCTCAAGTTGAGACTGATGAAAAAGGATCTGAGAAATTCCAAAAAGCAGCTCAAGCAATAAACACTGTGGAACACTTTGTAAATGACTCAGTCACTTAGCTACTGACTCCCAGTCGTGATCTCTCACTGCCTGTGCCTTCAGGGGCTGGATGGGATGTGTAGGTTCACTGGTTACCAACTCCGGGGGATGGTGGTGGGAATGGGAGTAGGGAATGTTGTATATCAAAAGCAACGACCTTCAAAGAACCAAGCAATGCTGCCAGACTGTTTGGCATTATCTATATATAGGAGCGGAGGCTTTTGTATAGTGTCATTGACTTCAGTGGACCTAAGCCAATTTATACTAACCAAAGATTTGGTCTGATATGGCTTTTATAAAGCTAGTGAAGAAAAAATGAAAAGTTTCCATTAGGCAGCTCCAGATTGTCTTCCCTGATCATTAGGGAAGAGAGGAATATACATTTCTTTCCATGCTATCTTTGTAACCGCATTGTCAAGCAATCTGTAGAAGATGTTAATGATGCCATCATCCTTGCATTTTGGTAAAAATAACCTCATTCTAGCTATGATGAAAGAGACAACACTGGTAAGAAAACCTAACAATACGCTGTTGTCTCCAGTCAAGTTTGAGAGTGTTTAGTTTGTATTGCAGCTCAGCATGCCAAGGCTGTGTATTATTAGAAATTGCTCATATGGTCTGTACTCACACCTGTAAACCTCTGGTGAGGCTTCCTGACCACGGCATTGCCTTCGTTTACTGTGAGATCTTCAGCACCAACGTTTCAAAGACTTGTTTTCAGTAAATAATCATCAGAACCTGAGCTTATTCCTACCATTTGCATCTGTGTCCGTTTTCCCTAAGGGTGTCAGATCTCTTATGCACCGAACAGCTCCATTCAGTACTGAAACAAGGTTGTAAAGCTAGCAGGCGTGGCAGTTTCTCGATTCATCACTGACAAGATGGTTATCCTAAGTCAAGTGTTGGGAATGAGTCATTTTACAATGAAAAAAAAATGTTTACATATCTCTTTAACCATATTGTTTTCATTTGTGTTATACCTGCTGCTTTGTTTTGGTCCTTATAGCTCTATGCTATAGATGTAAAAACTACCAAAAAGACACACTTCTCAGACCTCAAGTCAGAAATTAAAAATACATGGTAGAAGCAGCTGAATCAATTTACTTTGTACTACAGGTCAACGTAGCTTATTTGCATTCATTTTTCAGTATTACTGAAGCTTTGCACACTCCTCTTTTCAGAGCTTTCTTTGTCTCCTTTGAAATTCAGTGACTGCTCTCACAATGCCTCAAGTGTTTGGAAAAATCTCCCTTCCCATGTGGATGGATTCTCCCTCTCTCTTTCAAAATACACCTTAAATCTTAAGTCTCTTCCCAGAGTGATAGGAAAAGAGCTATTTCTATCCTGGTTTGCAAAAGGCAACTAGTTCTTAGGAGAGAAGAGACTGCAATTTCCACACAAACCTGTCTCCTCAGAAGAACTATATTGTTCTCAGTTTCACACCTTGCAGCTGGAAGGAGTAAGGATATTAGAATTTGTGAAAATATTTCTTTGCTGCCCTATATATTTCTCAATAATGTGTAAGACTTCTCTGCATAGCCTGTGAAAGTGCAGGGTAGCTGCAATCACAGAGACAAATACACACACTGTGGTGCCTCTTTGAAGCTCTGCAATTTCTGTTATTGTTCTTCTCTTCATCCAGGTACACCTCTTTTTTTCAAGTCTGCAGGAAACATAATACTTAACCTCATGAAAGGATTCTGTATTGCATCTCCTATTTCGAAGTGGAAGGTATAGTGGCTCTTTAGTTTCAGGTCCCATAGCTAGTTTCCCTCAGGCAGGCTGACAGCATTCTCTCCATCTGGAACCTTCAGAGCCCCACATTCATTTCCAGTATGCCTATCCATATCTCAATACATATTTTTTACTCCTGTTTACAATAAAAATGCACATAAAGCTTCAGTAAATATATTAACAAGATGGTATGTGGAGCACATTATACCATAAAATCACAACAATCACAGATTAGAAAATAATTTTTATGTTCAATAGGAAGAAAAAGAAGCAGCAAAGCAGGAAGGAGTATAGAGTAGAAGAAAATAAGAGGAAGAGGAGGAGAAAATGCTTCAGTTAAGAATGCAAGACAAAAGAAGTAACATCTATAATTAACTTATTCTTCCACTAACTTGTCATCTATACAGTGTTTTCTCATATAAACTAGTTTCACTTAATGTTGTGATTTCTTCTTCTAGGCTTTTTCTGATTTTCAGTATCTTAATATTTTCCGCTCATAATGCTTATAGCTACCCATGGTGGATATTGGCATGACATCATTTACACCTGTTGCAAACTTGAAACAACCTCACCCTTTTCTTCCAGAGCTCTCACTTCATTCTTTGCATTCTTGCCACAGGAATCTCTTAGTCCCCTGTCTAAGAAAGTGACTCTCAAAAGACTCTACCTTCTGACTGCTCTGTAACAAAGGCCTTAATCCATCAAAGTAAAAATTAGTACATTATATAATGAGTAAATTAAAGTATGGAGTCAAATATGTGCATTCGTTTCCACTGAATCAGACCCTGCAGTATTGTGTCAATAATCAAGACATTATTGCATAGACATTTGAATTCTTGTCCAAAATTCAAATGCACAAATTGCACGACTGTTCTTCTGAAAATCTGACCCTAACCTCAAGTGTATATTTCAAAGTTCAGTTTATCAGATTTCCATAACAGAAAGCAGTACTTAGTACTGGTAGTGTCATTCTGCAGATACTTTTATTCTCATGAATCTCTAGTTCTCAATTTTGCACTGAGGTATCTAAAAGAGATGAATTAAAATGTGAAAACTACTTTCATTATTAGGAATCATAAAAACTAGCAGATTGAAACAACAAGCAGATTTTTCCTATTGCTCCTAAACTATCTTATTTTTAACTACGTATTCTAATTTTATGTCTGACAGATGCATTCAGCTATCTGAAGTACATATTCTCCTGTTCAGGCTTTAGCTGATTCATGAAATCTTAATTATGCTAGTAAGGAATGAAGAATTGTACTTAAAAATAATGTCAGTTCTACCTATTTACTAATTATTTATTAGCATAAATCAAATATTGAGATAGATAGTCCCAAAATAACACTGCGAGTTAATCTGTTAAACATAGTTTACACAGTGCAGTGAAGATCTGTATCATTCCACTGGAAAGAGCAGGAATGCAAAGTAGCCCTTTCCCGCCCCATCTACAAAAAGACTGCAATTCTACTTGGCATTTTCATGAGCCACCCAACACAGGGAGAACTCCTGAGCCATTCTTTCCTCTGCTCATATGTAAAAGGTAAAAGAGAACCTAACTTCAAGCAAGCACCTGAAGATTTGGTTCCCTGAGAAAGGTAGTTTGCCTTCATTATAACTAGCAGAAAAAAAAAAACAACTTTCAGGCATCTTTTGACTCTCAAGAAAACTATTAACTAGGTCAACTTTTAAAAAGAAAATCAATTGTGTCTTTGAAATTAAATAGCAAATAGAATAAAATGTTTTCAGATATTCCTTTAAATAAAATCCTGTTTTTTCCTAAAAGCATATGTGGTTTTGCTCTGATAATCAGAGGAAAGAAAAAACAAAGGACATCCTCTGCAAAAAAAGCAAATCACCTAAGACTCAAGAGAAGCTTGTAATTGTACAGAGGAAGCTTTAGCTATGAATATTGAATATTAATCTTAGATCTAATCCTATAGAATAGCCTATTAGTATCAAGCAGGATGTTTAAATACTTTCCAATTTCCCTCTTAACAGGATTATCTTTCAAGATTACATTTTATCTCTTTCATTATTCACTTTGGTGATGAAACTGCCTTCCTCTCCTATCACAAATGACCTGCAAATATCCGGGCTGGTCAGTGGTGATCAACAGTATGTCATTTCATTGTGTGCAGATGGCAGCAGTGTCTGGAAGCAGAAATTTCACTGCAAACTCTCCTGAGAATAGCATATTAAATGTTGCATTTGTGGAGGGCTGATGTGGTAGGCCACTTACCATTTAAATAAATCTTGACATACTTAGAGGTTTTAAATATATCAACATTTCATTTACAAAATGATAGGGGAGTGTGTGATATGTATACACTGGTACTATAACATACCATGGCTGTGAAAAATAAAAAGCAGCAGTTGATGCCCCATCTGTAGAAACGGTATGCTACTTCTGTAGCTGCTCCTTGTGCATTGTGCTATTTTTTGAAACTCCTTAACCATGAAAATATGCACTTATATATTCAAAACACAGAAAATGCTTCCCCACCCTGCTGTCATAGTGTCATGGTATCCAGAGGGAAGGCATCAGACAAAGAATAAACTTTTTCAAGACATTAGCATTTTCTAATAATAGTTAAAAAATAAGGAGGCAAATGAAGTGTCACTTCTGAAGTGCAAACATGACAAAAGGGAGTGGTCCCATATTCAAACACTACTGCTGCAAGAAAAAGTGAGTACGAGTATTTGAAGTGAGTACCTTATAGCCCAGAATAAAGTCTCTGTGTTCTTTCACTGAATTTTCTTCACTAGATCCCAGTAATGCCAAGAGGCATTACTAATAACAATACATCTTTCTAGCTACCATGTAAGGTCTACAGATATATCTGTAGATAAAACACTTACTGTAAATAAAGGCAAAATTGTGTACTAAAAGGATGACTTTGGTGTTCAGAAAATCCTCTGAACGAGACCCTGACAATGAAAATGACCTTCCTGTTTGTGAGGAACAGGTCACTGCTGTAAATGTATTCTAATGGTAATTCTAAAAGCACATTTCTAACAAAGAAAGTTGCAAGTCAGACTGATTTCCTGAATTCTTCACAAGAGTTTGGGTGTGTCTGTTCAGAAGAGTGCGAACATAAATTGTAACAAATAATTAGCAGCACACCTTAAGAACAGAGAATCCTCTTTTCCAGTGATACAGTAGCTTCCCAAGTCTTATTGCCAGAAGGCATAAGAATCCATTGGATAAGAAACCAAGGGATAAGAATACAGACCAATAAATCCAAACCATTCACTGTTACAGAAAATTTCTGACTTGTATATCTAAATCTGACCAAAATGAAGTTGTTTGTGAGCGTAACATAGCCTTACAACAATTTCTTGGGAACTGTGAAATATGAATACTACTTTGTACAGAATGCCATCATAGGGAGCAATTTCATCTCAATAACCCAAGTATATTTCTCTGCTTCCAGATGCTTGAAATTTTTCTGTTAAGCAACAATCTACAATTTCTCTCTTAAGATCTTCAGATTGGATCATTATGTCGTTTTCCTTTAAGATTTTAAAATTTTGCTCCAAAAACTTACAGGTCTTGAGTTATATTCCCTTCAGAATCCTGTTCAAGCAGTTCCTTGCTTTCACTATTTGTAGTTAGTTGAAAATATGCCTCAGAAGTTCCTGTCTGTGCTTGCCTTTCACATTTAACAATCAATTATGTAACAGCATTATAATTTTCTGAAACATAGATGGTGCCTTACAGAAGTGTAATGGACCTGCCAATGACCACAGATCCAAGAAGCCACTTGAAAACCTAACAATTTTCAGTTTTCCTGCTTCAGCCATGTTTTTAACATTTTACTCAGTGCTCTCCAAACACAAACAATTAGACAATGTTACAAAAAGAACTTCCATTCTGCACGTGCTTACACTGATTAAGGTTATAGGATTCCTTTTGAAACAGATTCAGAATACACTGCTGCTGTTAATTTTTAAAATAGTATTTCTTCCAGTGCTTCTCTTCTTCACCTTATTCACCTTTCTCTGTAAAGCTAGTCAAAGGAATTTTGAGAGAAAATTTAGTTTCAGCAAATAAAGGATGAATTAACTGAAATAAGCTAACAGGTATCATGAAGCTTTAATAATCTCTCATTTTCCACATGTACAATACACTTCACCTTTGTCCTGTGCCTTTGTTACTAAGTATGTCTCAGATTAATCTCACTCAGTCCTGTCTGGCATTTGCTCCTCTTCATTGACAAGTTCTTTTCTTTCACACTTAGCAGAGCATTACAAAACCCACCATTGTCATCAAGTTCATCACATATAAAAAACTCACTGATATTTATTTTCACCCATGAAACACCCAGGTCAGTGTGCCTTGCTACTCTGGCAATACTGAAGGCAAGCCACATAAATAGAAAAATAGTAGAGAGATGTGCAGTCTTTCTGAGTTTTTTTTATATAACTGATGCTGCCAAAACTGTTTGCTTGCATGGATAGCT
>VYZM01017371.1:64820-99354 GCA_013398915.1 Dromas ardeola | reverse complement strand
TGCTCATATTTACGGACCTTACTTTGACCTACAGTAATTCTTAACTTATCTGGTTTTATCATAATGATTGTCCAGTAACCTGGCAGCATATTTGATTAATAGCATTCTCACTATCTTGGCAAACACAAAGGAGCGTTCATTTCTTGCCGCCACATGAAAATCATGTAATTAATTTCTTGGTGCTACGTAAAAGTCATGTAATGCATAATTCTTTTTACATCCTATTGGAATCCTTGTCAATACGAGATACTATCTGTAATGTATGCTGGTTTATTAAAGTCATCCAGTCCTTAAAGCCTATTTTTTGCATCCAGTACAGGGCAAGTAGGCAAGTACTAGGTCTGTTGCATAATACTGGGATAACACTATATGCTTCTACTTAACTGTCCCAGCCTTACCACTCAAAACTGTGGGATTTCTCCATTGAAGTCATGTAAAATCCCTTTGAGATGCAGGTGTCTTTCTGTTACTGTATAAAATAACACTTTTCATCCTGGGCAACAGTAATCTCATCTCTGCTTATTTTTTGTCATTGGGCCCATCTGGAAATGGAGACTATAACTTCAAGTATGCCTTGAGCCAAATAATTCAGCAATGCTGCCAAACAAGAGCTTTACTTTCTCATTGTTACCACCTCTGCAACATTTTCTTTGTCCTGGCACAAGTGCTTTCCAAGCCACCTGGCAAAACTAGTTTAGACAAAAAGTAGTATTATTTCACTGGCGGATAGGGTTCACTGACTGCATGAACACCTGTTCTGGAATGGACAAGGGGTTGATAGCAGCAGTGAATTAGAAGAGCAGGACAACTTTGTTCTGGCAATGCTAGTTTATGTGAACTTAAACCATCTACCTCAGTTTCAGTTAGTTTATTTCTGGAGTCACAAACAACTCTTCAGTCAAACCCTGTACATCTATCAAGAAATCCAACAAAGACTTCATTGCTGCGGGCTTATTGGAATTTTGTCCTATAGCTCAGTAACGACGACTCTGCAATTCTTGGAAAACTGTAGAGAAAAGTAGGTAGTTTTATGCATTTGCCTTTTATTAAAAAGAGAATACAACAACCCTCTTGCCTGACACCACTGATTTGTGTTGTGATCTCTTAATGAGAAATGTTTGTCCTCGTACCCAATCACCTTTCTTTCATGTTCTGTTTTAATTAGATTAATTTCTCGTTTTTTATAGCTCACAGGATTTTATTTGTGAAACAGAATTTTTACTATCCTTGCAAGTACTTGCTATTACCAAATTAATGTCTATCCTTCGTATGTGTTATACTTTTATATTAATACCTAAGTCTCACAGGAAACTTTTTTGTAAGATTTCATCCTCTTTGGCATTTCTGAAAAGGCAGTTTTCAATTCATTATGTATGCATGCATTTCCATTTTGAGAAACCATCTTCTTTCAAAAACCTTAAGGGTTTTAAAATACCAACTAATTTAATTATTGTGAGAGATAACAGCAAGAGAGGTCAACAGCTACCTTCTTTCTGAGGCTATTGCTACTTATGTTCGCTTATACCATTTGGCTGGGAACCATGTGCAGCCAGCACCCTTGAGTGCATGTATACTTGTCACTACTGTAGCACATCAGGTATGAGGGTACCTTAGACATGTCCTGGTTAGATAATCCATATTTTTGATTCCTACAGCCACTAAATTCTTCTCTACATTGGTGCTTCAGCTACACATATTTAGCCCTAAGATTTCCACGAACAGACATAAGGCTCTCTGTGCTTCACCGGGTAGAGCTGGTTCTCAAAATACTACTGGAAAACTTTTCTCTTCCTCCTGTATCTCTTAATGGAAGTGATTTCAGCTCATCTATGTATTTAGTTGAAAACAAATAGCTTCTAACCTCCTTTGTGAGACTTCCTCTGTGAGATACCACACTGACTTGTTCTTGCTGCATCCTTACTGCTTAGTTATGAATGCTGAACACATTGAGAACTTTCTGCTACCTCAGATCCTGTTCTGGAAAATAGATTTGATAGTTGAGACCATTGGATTGTGGCAGGTGATCTGACAATTTCCCTAGTTAGACTGGACTTAAAGTGGTGTGCTCTACTCTCCTTGGACCATCCTGACTGGTCTACAGTTACCTGCTGCACAAGACAGTTGCCATGATACTCTCTCTTGAATAGGATTGCATTTGGAATGCCGTAAGTGGTATTTAAAAAAACACATGAAATCTAGGCTCCTGGCAGATCAGAGACTTACTCTAGACTAGCCAGTCCCTCTGACGATGAAAAAGATGACAATGTGGACTCTCGTGGTTTGGCAATGGGGGTCCTTCCCTAATGTCCTTGGTTTCCTTGGTGTGAGCTACCTATGACACTCTGTCACAAAAGCACAGGCTTTGGACTTTCAGAAGTTCAAGTTCATCTCTTTGCTGAATAACTCATACAACTTAACATAGAACTGTCAGGTAATTTGAGTTCTTGTTTTCTTTATAGACAGAATACAGCCTTGAGTTTCCTGAACTTGATATTTGTCAGTTTATGTGTAGATGCCCGGCTTCAACCCAGTATCTTCATATTATCGCCTGGGAATTTTCCCAGCAGTAGAGACCTATATCTAGGCACAGTCCAGACAAACATTAATCACACATCAGGTCTCACAGGTTGTACTACGCTGTGCCAGCACTATAGCTCCTCACAGATGCAGGTTAAAAATAACTGCTTTGTGGAGTGCTAAGCACAGCCTTTTACAGACCCCTCTGGCAGATGTGGCCTGCAGATGTTGAGAAGTGGTAAGAACATGAGGACTTGGACCTCTAGCAACCTACAAGGCCTACAGAGTTACTCTTAGAGGACTGTATTAGGCAAGGAGTCAAATTTGCTGAGGACCACATGAACAATGAGCAGAGCAACAGAAAACAAGCATTTGCCAGCTTCTTGTCTCCATCTAGGTTTGTCCAGCCAAAAACCCATTTAATTCTTAGGACCTTAATAAGAAACTCGCACATGTATTTCAGATGTCACCCCGAGTGACACTCTCAAGGTCTCCTCAGAAATTATTGGCAGATACAGGCACAGTCCTCCAAAACAGGATCAGTTCTTTCCTTAGATATGCATTCATCTTTTCTTTGTGGCAAAATGCCTTCCAGTCACTTCGTGAGTGAGGAAACTCTGTATTACCTTCTTCCACTACACTGCCAGCTCCTGCTCTGACAGCACAAGTGTCAACAAATGTCATATCAACTAAAACTTCGTAGATTGTCTGCACTACACTGTAACTGAGTTAGAGGTTATCAATGTCTGGAAATCTTAGTCTAAAAGCTAAGTACAGATATCTTCAATAGGCTTTCTGCAGGAGCATGATAAAATTTTTTTTTTAAATAATATCTTGTCTGAAATTAAGCATAGTGCCTTACTGCAAAAGGGTAAGGAGGGGGGAGAAATGAAATGTCTTTATATAGCACATACAGAATGATGAAAAATGTATAAATGTAACAATAAATGACAAAGAGTGCAATTACCTAACAGATACCTTCACTCATCTCTAATATCGGTGAACTAGTTCCAATAGAGAAAAATGAGTTATTCATGGGAAAACACCTATCCATGTAAACTGGCTGAGAATGCCAAGAAGTTTCCTGTGTTCTCTTAGTAAGCTGTGTTTTCTAAGAGAATGATAATAAAGTCTATATCTTGTAAGCATTCTTATAACCTCTCAAATAATTTACAGTACACTATTTAAATGTAGATTGCCTTTTTACAGTGTGACTTCTGAACAAAGAAAAATTATTGGCCTTTTGATACTATAGGAATTCACAAAAGGGACAATCCTATCAAAGCAGGTTGTCATTATTTTATGAGCTGCTTCCCCCCCCAACACAAATGTCATTCTTTAAAAGAAACGGTGACATAACATAAAGTATATTTTAATCATGCCGCCTAATTACAAGGAAGAGTAAATCACTTAAAAACCACATGCAAAGTGTCTTCACTACTGTGTAACAAAAAAGAGTAATTAGCAGTAAAATAGGATAGTGCCATTTTGACAGACTAATGGAGTACATGGGACTCGTGGAATGCTTCTCCCATTGGAATGCATGACAAAGGCAGAATCTTTCCAAGTTGTTACAGTGAAATTCAAAGACAATTTGGTTAGTTATTTGAATTTGTCATGTAACAACTTTGAAACTGCCTTTGTCCCCATTTCAGATATATTCTTTGAAAGAGATTTCTTTTGTACTTGTACAAGTCTCAGAGATGCGTAAGTGCATGGATTCCTGTTGAGTTCTAACAATTTACATCAATAACTGCTTAAGAAGAATAAAGCTTCAGCACTGAAAATGGCTGGATACATCTCAGGGACATCTACAGAAAAATGACAGCTTTACAGAGACCACAGCCACAGTCCAGGCATTAAAGAAATGGTGATGCCCTTTTAAAAGTATGATTTCAAATTCAATATTAATACATATTCTCTCATCCATTTACTGAGATCCACTTTCGAAAGAGACGGATTGCTCACTACCATTTCTACTATTAGAAAGCTGCCATGAAACTTCATTTCCTTAATGGTTAGGAACTTCTCAATTTTCTCCTATTTAGTTAATTTTCTGTAAATATGGGAGGCCAGTCTTGCTTAGAGTGGCCTAGATTACAGCTCTAAGTGCCTTTTATTTGTAGGTTAATTGTTCCCTATTGCGTAGGGAAGGCTTTATCTGATCCATGGCAGGCTAACTATTGTCTTTTTCATGGGTGTAATACATAGTAATCTGATAACCAACTTCTACATCCCTCTTTTTTGTCATCACAAACCAGTGAATCTTAAAAGTTTGCCAATCATTTTTGCTGTCAAACTTTGTAAGCAAGTTCTTCTATCATCACTCTCTGATTTTTGTAACGCTATCATGCATGGAAATATTAAGCAAGAACAATCAAAGAGAACAAAAAGGCAAGAACACTCATAATTTAAGAACAATATTTTTAGTTCCCAAAAACCATGGTGGTAGTGTAGTTATTTTAGTGTTAACTTTATATTGTATTTCAAAGTCACTGCTGACATACTCTCCTTCCTGAGCAACATGATATGCTGAAGATGAGCTTTTTGGAAAGTTTCAAATTAATCCATCAGGGATTTGACAAAAAAAAAAGTATGTAAAAAGTGATAAATTTTTCACTTCTCCTAAAGCCTTACTTTAGCAAGTCATCTATATTTACTAAAGCTATTCCGTTTTGTTTGTTTGTCTGTCTTTGGAAAAATAAGTGCCTTTGTCCAGGCAATTAATTCTGGAAATACTTGCTATAATTTTTTAAATGTCTTAAAAATGCGTAAGCTGTCTATGGAGTTTAGAGTATTTGCTGCCTCCGATGACAAGATGTGTCTTCTTGTCCAATGACAAGAAACGTACAAGGATCACCAACAGAATTTATGAAAATGGAAGTGATGTTGAATAAATTCCTTAAGTCTGAAATATGGGAGTACTACAGACCAATAAACAACAAAGCGCTGTTACACTACACAGCCCAATCAGCCAAATCATCCCAAATATCACTGAGTGCATTTAGACGCAATTTTGCTTGATCCTAGGAATTGAGTATGTGCTGTAAATATCGTTAAATATTATTTTTGGAGGTTAATTTTCACACCCACAGCTTGAAAATGTTAATAAAGATTTCTTTTTTCTCTTAGAACATCCAAAATATTCCTTTTCAGTCACAACAAAAGAGACTGTAAGAGGCTTGTATAGAAGATTCATTCCTCCTTGTGCAAGTCAGTAATTTTCTAAGAAACAGGCTTAAAGGTATCACCCAAGACATTTTGCAGATGTAAAAAGAGATCTGGCAAAACCTCAGCCCTAGTTCTCATGAGACTGAATGCATGTGTACACATATGTTGGATGCTCTATGTGTGGATATACATGTAGATCGATTAGTAATTAACAACAATTTATGAGAGAAATGTATCTTGAATCTTCAAAGTAAATGGCGAAGGTCCAGACTCTAGAAGTTTGACAAGCACTGTTCTCATATGTAACCCTATTTCATCATACCAGAATACATCTATGACGCTTCCAGTGCAAACCACAAGCTCTGATTAACCACTCTAAAACCACAATTACACACACTGGGTATACAAAGCCACATCCTGATTCCTGACTGGGACAGCCATGTACCAATTCTCAACTGTGCTCAGCTGGGTTGCAATAACAAATCACACACCAAAGCATGCAAACACTGTCTACAGTAGTAGCTGCAGGAAAGGGGAAAAACAGGGCAGAGAAAAGAAAAAGGTAATATAAAACCGTGTAAGAACCGGTATGAGAAGAATTATGGACAGAAAACCAAAATGACAGTTTCAAAATACTCCGCTTCAGCAGTATTTTGTGGTCCCCTCATACATTTTGCTTTGCTGTTTTGGAGGAAACAAGTTAGCTTGGAACTTCTCAGTACCTATGAAATAAAAGGCCTGTATTGATTTTTGTGCAACAACTGCTGCTCCAAAAGGCTGTATTTGGTGAACAGCAAATACAAATGGTAAATATTTTAAAAACAGGAGGTATCTGTTACTTACAGTCTTTCCATTTTCATTTTCTTTCTCCCAAATGA
The DNA here is from genome assembly GCA_013398915.1 of Dromas ardeola. Classification (NCBI taxonomy): domain Eukaryota; kingdom Metazoa; phylum Chordata; class Aves; order Charadriiformes; family Dromadidae; genus Dromas; species Dromas ardeola. The sequence goes on along the minus strand of VYZM01017371.1, from coordinate 92,788 downwards.
AAGGATGATTCACTATGATAGCTATAAGCCATCTCAACATATGCGATAGTTAGATATTTGATGTAATTCTCAGGTGAACTAAAGCAAAAAGCAATCTTTTTTCACAGTTTATTGCTATAATCCTAGTAATTAACTCCTCCTTATCATGTATAGACCTCAAACGCAAATGTAAACTGACATTCCCTTTTGTGTTGTAAATAATTAACATCATTCCATATAAATATCACAATTTAGGATACAGAGCGCAGTTGTGATTAAAATAAGCAGACTGAACCTCTCAAAGGCTCTCGAGCTTTAACACTCTGCCTCTTTTCAATGTGTCAAATGGTCCCACTCCTAAGTATAACCTATCATAAGATGATAAGCAAACCTTAAGCAAATAATAATCAAATCTAAGTAAGCAAACAAACCTAAGCAAGCAAAGCACAGAAGTTTGTTATCACAGAAGTTGGTTATCATTCCAAATGTAGACCATTAAAATTATGCAGTGAAGCCCAAGGTGGACTCTTTTTCAGAATTGGGCAGAAGGAGATCAGCATAATTTCCATCACATCTAATTTTTGCAACCTATTTCTCACTGCTGGTGTAGGTTTTCTGCTGTTCATGAAATGTCAAATATTTGCCTCTTTATGAATGAAGATGAAAGAGACATTACATGAGATGATGTCTGAGGATGAGTGGAATGGAGTTCTGCACCCGCAGAAGAGCGCTTAGAAAAAGGGTCTGCTGTTTTTCAAGTTAGTAGGATTTAGCTTGGACTATAATTGGTAAAGATGCAATTATAAAAAGAGGAAGAATGCTGAAAGGGTGCCATTCTGTGGCAAGAATAAATCAAAAGAAAGGAAACGATACATGATACCCACTTTGCAAATTTGCTTGCATAAATAAGGCATGTTGGGGAGCAGTAACAGAAAAGTGTATCTGATTAATTTGCAGTCTATTTTGCTTGACTGCCTATCTATCAGTAGGATTTGTGTTGTAAACACACCCAGAAGTCCCTTAACTTTCCAATGCTTCAGTTTAAAATATGATATTTCCCAGATTTTATGTTATATCTGCTGCTACGTGGTGAATCAACTTATTAAATACAAAAGCTGGTAAGGTAAAAGTATAATTCTTAAGCAACCAAACAAAAAGTGTATGTTTTAGTTTTCTCAGACAACTTGCCTAGTAATTTGTAAAACTGCTCAGATTAAATCAACGGGTGTCTCTCTACAGCAAAAAGTATAAACGCAAAATATTTCAGCCAATCCCCCAAAGAACACTGTTTTCCCTCCCAAAAGCACAATAGTTCATCATCGCAATTCTTTTCCAAGAGAATAACTGATATTGAGAAGTTACACTATTCTTTTCATAGTGAAGACTGATACCTCATTACTCTTCTACCACTTTGGTTTAGTACTATTGTAACCTGCACTGTATTTTTCCTCTGCCTAGAAATACAAGATGTACACTGAATATAAAGTAGGCTCTTCCTTTGAACTTTGAAAGAGAATTTTCATATTTTTTTAATGCAGAACATCAGAAAATGACTAAAACATTTTTATTTTGTTTAACATGTATTTGACCCTAGCTCAAAGATAACTTTTTACTGGTCCACCATCCTTCCTGTGAGTTTCATTGCTTTGTAAACGCGTGTGCTGGCTACATATAAAAAAAAAATCTATGAACAAGTTTTGCTGTTCACAAACTATTGACTCAGTTCTGTTTCTATTGGTATCAGCAATTACTTTGCTATCGATTTGAGAATATATATAATTACATTCTGTGCAATTACATAGATATGGCACCTTCTCTTTAAATCTCTTCAGTAATTTCAATTTAAGGAAGATTACATGACTTTCTCAACCACAATCCGGAGCTTCAACACTGAACTCTACCTAATCTTGTCCAATTAGAAAGTTAATGCTCTGCTCTGGTGATAGGATTTATTGTGTTCATGATTTCAGCATGTGACTGTCCCATGATAATTTCTCCTTTCAATTCTCAAGGTGAAGATCTTTTTACTGCCTGCATCATTAAATACAAGAAGAAACACTTATTAACAACCTTCAGAATTTTCATGCAGCTGACAAATAGAATTATTTTATTCTTGATAATGATTTCCCTCACTGAATTACAGGCTCAGCTACAGAATCTTCAGAAACACCATTATTTTGTATGGGAGATTGTTGACACGGAAGTCTCGGACACCACACAACGACCAATATGATCAGCTGAATGCCACTTTATTGCGCAGATAGCTCAGTTTATATAGACAATTCTGTTCCGTATCACGCATCAACAACGTTATCATTGGCTGCATGTACTGTTCACGCAACAAGCATTAAAATACAATTGGCTCATAGCATCTGTCCACGCGTACACTCCTTCCCTACTACATTCTGCCCTACATTCCACTTTTATCAGAGTTACTTCTTCACAGCTGTCAGCAGGGCGTCAGTGCTTGGAGTGTTCACAGGATGACCGTTCTGTTCCAGGAAAACTCCCACAGGAGATTTTGATAATTGTAAATATAAACAGAAAGGTAATCAATCCATTTCTCAACATTATTTCAAAGGATTAAGGTATTTTGAAGTTATTCATTTTGCCTGTAAAAATTTTTAATGGCATTTTCTTTGGGCACAAACTTGAGTATAGGAAGTTCCACCTCAACATGAGGAGGAACTTCTTTACTTCGAGGGTGGCAGAGCACTGGAACAGGCTGCCCAGAGAGGTGGTGGAGTCTCCATCTCTGGAGACATTCAAAACCCGCCTGGACGCATTCCTGTGCAACCTGCTCTGGCAGGCGGGTTGGACTAGATGATCTCCAGAGGTCCCTTCCAACCCTATGATTCTATGATTCTATGATTCTTACCTCACAGAATAAAGATGGTGAACACAATAAAATATGTAGTAAGATTTATATTAAAATTATATCAAGTTAAAATTTCTTATCCGTCTTGTCTTAGAACTTCTAAGAGAAACATCCTACCACATGAGAACAGCTGCCACTCAAAATATGTGATGATCTATAACATACTACTTGAATAAATACCCAGTTAAGAAGAGCATGCAAGACTTCAGTGGAGTTAAACACAAAGCCATATTCATAATCAACATTTGTATCCTAAATGTGTTCTTAGGGCCGTAATTTACATCATTGACGTTCATGGAGTTTTAGTCATTCTGGTTAGCATGACAGAGATCAGAAGCTGTCATGGAGTTTTAGTTCAAAAACAATGATCTGTCATGATATTTATCTGAAGTTCATTAAATGCTTTGAAATTTTTCACTCAAGTATGTTATCAGTGGAAAAGTTGGCTAATCAGGGAATACACCTAAACTTACAGACTGAAAATTAACTTATTAATTTTAATGAGGCAAAACCAAATTTATATGAAGATAAACACGATTATTATTTTCTGTATTTTTGCTTTTTCCAGGCCCCAACTGAAAGTGCTTCTCACATACGTAATTCTTCATTACCTCAGTCTCCCTCATTACCCTGCTGTAACTGCCATAAGAATGAAGACCATTGTTCTGTTATATTTGTGTACAGCATTTCCCAGTGTGGGAGGGTAGGAAGGAATGGGACTGGCCTGCAACAAACCAGTAAGCAGTAACTTAACAGGAAACTTCAAACTGTTATGGAGAGGTGAAGTGTCGCAGGTGATGTTACTTCACCCTTGCTTTTCACTCTTTCCCCAGATAAGCAATTAACACAAGAAAGGGATTCTGCTTTTAGGCTATATTTGAGACATCATACTTTCTTGAGTAAAATGTTATTGTCTTTAAAACCGAAAAGGACATTTCTCTTTTCAGAAGGTGGACCTGAAGAAATCCATTTCTCAGAAAAATATGGTAGAAAAAAATCAATCCTTTCAAACAACAAACATTTGAAACTTCCTTGCAGTAATCTCCTTATGATATATAATAAAATAACTACAGTAAAATTACATTATTGATAAAGAAAAAGACAGGAGACAAAGGAAATATCAGAGCTTCATTAGCCAAGGCATTTGCATCAGACATTATCAGTGTTAGTACTGAATGTCCAATAAAAAAAAATAGGATTTTTTGAACAGATAATGGAATCTTTCTATGTGTCCAAGCAGTGAATGTCGCTTTGTAATACAATATAGTCTTCATCCGCTCACCAGTGTTTTGTAATATTCATAGTATGTATAATGTTATGAAACAGTAAGGAACGGCCAAAAACAAACAGAAGGCTTTAAAGTGAGATCCAAAGATTTAGTTTCCTGGGGGACAAAGCACTGTGTCATCTCCTCTCTCACAGGTGCAAGAATCATTGAGAAGAGGGTAAGATCAGAGCAGCTGAGGAAATAAAAATAAGAGATGGAAAAAAAAATTGTGCTGGGGGACAGGATTGTTATATAGATTCAAAAAAAATAGTACTCTACAAAAATATAAAACAATTAAATAAAGTAATATGGTCAGTATCCCCAGGTAGTTTGTTTCCCCAAATTTAGGAAGGGCTTTTTTTAAGGATTGTTTTAAAGGAAGAACTGCAAGGTTGCCAATACAAAATAGTCATGGACTTAATAAGGACTGCAGCAGAAGTGGAGGCAATAGGAATCCACATATCTAAGTTGTAGTCCAGGGGATAAATAAACAAATGGACAAAATGGAGATGCTGAATGACAGAACTTTTGGGGGACTTGATGTTTCAAAAGTATCATTAATATATGGTCGCAGACAAGTGAGAGTACAGATATGAGAGATCAGAACGTTAATTGCTGAAATACTTATTAGCAAAAACCTTCACAATATAGCAACTGTAAAAAGCAACTGGGATTAAACAACAATAAACTGCACTGAACAGGAATGGTTACGTATGCAGAGCATATATTTAGATCTCTCTTATGAAATGTGGAGGTATCAAGTGACTCTCCCATCACTGCAAGCAAAAATGTACATATTTGTTATAAATCAGTGGGAATTAAAAAGATGTTTTCACTCTCACACTTTTACCTTTATTACAAGATTATGTGACAAACTACATTAGGTCAAGCTGGCCAGCCTTTGGACCAGAAAACTGTCAGGAATATATCTGCTGCAGATAATGTTTATATTTTCTTTGACATCACGGTTTCATTTGCACTTAAAGCAAACCCTGTCATTAAAAACAGAGTGACACCTTCCTTTTGCGATTTCATCAAATTGTATCCTGAGTAGGATTTCTACCAAAATTATTCCTGCAGTTTTTGATGCATGCTGCAATCATCTTTATTCTCATATTAAAGATACTTAAGGAACATTATTTCATTTGGTTACATTGTCACATTTCACCCCAAAGGTGATCACATTCATGGCCACTGACCTTATTCTTGTCTATAGGTAACAAGAAAAATACTTCCTGGTTTAGAGGTGCTAAATAAAAGTTACATATTATTATAAATGCACCTCTCAACTGCCATAGAGTGACAGATTTAATGACTGGGAAGAGAATCGCAGAGCAAATTGTTATTATAATAATGCATGGAATGTTTCTGCAATTAAGGTTGTGTTGACTTTCTATTTTAAAGCCCACTATGCAGTCTGCAATATTCCAACACTCTAAAATAGCCTGGGGCTTGGTGAATAATATGCTATTAGTGAAGATCGAATATTTTTCTTCTAAAAACAGGGTATAGATTTCTGCTTCTTCCTACTGAATTGAAAATAATCTTCTCCTGTTTTGAACTTATATCTAAGAAGTAATATTGTCAAGCAGCTAACAGATGGAATCATTTCACTGTATTAAAAAATAATAGTATTTGTACTTTTGGAAAGCCATTGTCAAGCATACAGAGTAATTACTTTTCATAACTTCATTTGTCATGACATTGATTCCATCATTCATCTTCAAGGGATTTTGTTTCCCATCCCACAATCCCAGTGATGTCAGTGCAGGTGTACTGGGATGACACTCCAGGAACAGAAGGAAAACATGCCATCTTCATTTCTATAGTACCTTTCATGCCAAAATAACTTCAAAGCACTGTAAAAAATACAGTCATCAAAACCAGAAACGTGTTTCCTACATCAAAACACAGTATTTAAAATGGTTGTCCTTTGGCTTCATATGTATTGGTAAAATTATTATTTTAAATGTGATGAAGTGATGAAAACGACGATGGTGAAAATTAATTGATCTTGCATGAGCTACAAACTTGTAAGTATACACCTACAGAACACAAAGAATTTGGGAGCTGAAACAATTTCCTCCTCTCAGCTCACAGCCTTCCAGTCTTCCCTTCCCCACTGACTGCCTGTCACACCTTTTTTCTCAAAGTAGCCAGAATTATTGCAAAGACAAACAGGAAAATGTTGGAATAATACATTCAAACAAAGTATAACATCAGTTAAGCACCACTAAATGAATTTTAACAGCATCGGGGGCGGCGGGGGTGGGGGGGAAGAAGAATAATATTAAATACCACAACTTCTGAACTTCTGATTCAGGCATTTTCTAAATTACAGTTTTCCTTTTGTCTCTTGTTACAAGAGACCACCATTTTTCATAAACAACTATGACAGTTGCTTACATCCAACAGTAATAATTCCTTCAAATATGAACATTTCAAAGAATGAAAGAAGTGCTGTCTGTGTTAGCAAGTGGCACAGAGCAATAGGAGTCAATTTGCGCAGTGAAATCAGTGCTGAGGACCAATGTCCTCTCTGTCTGCGCTGCAGGCTTCAGTCCTCTGAATTGAATGACCATCAGTGGTCAGACTGCGTTGCGTGCACTGGCATACATATCCTGGTTCAGCATTCTCTGAGACTGTTTTGCAATGCTGACCAACGACAAGTGAGATAGTTGCTTCAAAACTAAAAAAAAAATAATGAAGGTGCACCTTTAAATAATTTGATGATGCTAAGTGAATATTGAACTAATACCATGGCCTAATGAAAGAATAGTGTTGCAGAAAGCAATTTTTTAAAGAAACGCCACCTCAAAGGACATTGTGGACATTAAGAAAATCAGGAGGTGAGGAGGGGAAATAAAACCTGGTAAGGTTTACCAAGGTTTACTTTTAAATGTGTGTCACTTTTCTACAGCGTATAAATTGCTGAAACCAAGAAGGTGTCTCTTTTCTTGTTTACTATTATTACCTGGGTTATCTACCACCCAACAATCTTGATCATGGTTCTAAATATGGAGCAAAAATAAAGACATTACCTGTTTTGAAAAGATTACAGTATCACCTTCAAATACAAGGAAATTAAATAGATAAGGTGGGTGCAAGGAAAGGGGCAAGAAAGTAGCAGCTAAACAAGAAAGTTATGCAAAACGGTATATATAACTGTTGCTAAAAATGAGCACAGTATAGTCATTATAAGCATCATGGGAAAAGATTTAGAAAAGAATTGTGAAACAAATGATTTCACTGTTTTTGTCACAAAACTTTTTATCAATCACAGGGACAAGAGGAAAGAAAGCAAAATGGATGCTGACTAAAAGGAGCAGATACTCGAGGGGCAGAAGAGACAGTATATGTTGCTGGGGTGAAGACTGAAATGAGCCTTCCTATACATATGTAATACAGTGGAGCAGGACATGTGCTAGTAGTAAAACCTCTAGAGGACAGGCAGTGGCTCTTTTTATTATTATTTTTATTATTATTATGACACTGTTACATTAGGAAAAAAAATATTTTGAAGTTGTTTTATAGACCTGTAATTCTATCTTATATCAACAACAATGAATGGACTGGCTGGTACAATTTAAAAAGTCTCCTTACACTTTAATTTAACTTTCCTTAAGATCATTTATAGCCCAATAAGAAAACCTTCTAATCCCATTGTTTCTTTTTGAGGGTTCCTTTGATTACTGTTTTAGCAAGATGTTTAACTAACATAATTTAGAATGTATCTTTTGTGAAAAGGACACTTTCATTTGAATATTATTTTAATGTATTGTTCATTTTAATGTATTTATTTTTATGTCTTTTTCAATGAATCATTTATGAGCATTCTAGGAGGTAAATAATATGATTTGCTAATAATAGCACAGTACATCTGTTATGTCTGAAGCAATAGTTACTCAGAGTCATAGGAAACCTTGGGAAAATGAAATGATCGCAGAATTGTAAGCAAGAAATTTCTCTGAAAATCCAGATTTCAATCCATAAGATTCTCTAGCAGGATATGCGCTTAGCCAGTGAAACAGAAATTAAAGCAGTATGTTATCATTTAGCAAGCTCTTCTGTTGATCAGACCAGAGAGGTATCCCACTGTCCATAGAGGCTTCTAGAACATGGCAATACAATTTCCAAATAAGCTTTTTCCTGGGTAAAAGACACACCACATTTTTCTTCCAAATTCTCCAGGCTGTTGATCACTGCATCCATGCAGTAGGCAAATTAAGCTTCTTTGCTCCAGCTGAGGCTATACTATTCCCACTGAGTGATTCATCTTTGCTGGAGAGCAGGCAGTATTTGCACCATTAACCTTCCCTGAGATTTCACTGGGGGAAGCTTTCTTCATTATTTTGGTGCCATTACATAAGAGTTGTGGTACGTAAACCACCCTAAATAGAAACACCTTTGCGTACGTCCGGGCCATGGACCTAGTATCTGCAGTCTTATCCATTTGGGGCATAGCACAGACTCTATATGATGCTTTAAGACAATTGTAAATTGTTTTTACCCTTTCTTGTAACACTTTCTATTATCAGAATGCATCTTGTCTAAATTACATTAGCAGAAACTGACACAGTTTAGGAGTATACATGAATCCTAAAAAAGTTTATTGAAAGAGCATGTTTCCTTGAAAAAATGAAAGTCTCATAGTGATCACTAAAGTAACTGTTGCTCCACTCCCAAGTTTGAACACTATAATAGTCTCTACAAGTAAGATTTGTCTGGGGTAATAACATCTATAGATTAGTTCTCCAAAATCAAAATAACAACTTACTAAGTACAGTTGCTTTTCTTTTGCTACACAAATCTTTTAAATTCTCTAGTAGAAAAATAAAGAGGGTTTTTTTCCTCTTTAATATCCTTATGTGGGCCTTAATGGCCCACAGATGTCAAATCCCCTCACAGTGAAATGTTCACAAACTAGTAAGAGAAAACATAATACTTTGCATTTTTAAACTTCTAAGCAGAACAGTAAGAAAAAAGAAAAAAAGAAAAAATTGAAAAAAAAATAGGAAACAAACAGCATAACAAAATAAGGATTGAACTGAACTGCTCAGTTGTTCTACTTTCCCATTCTTTCTCCTTCAGTCCTTCTTCCCTTGGCTGTTTATCTGAACTGTAAACTATTTTGGGTGAGGGGATTGTTTTCTGACTGTAAACTATTTTGTGTGAGGGGATTGTTTTCTGACTCTCGAATTTGTCAGTAAAGAGTTCTGGCATTCTGTACTAACAACTATTATAAACAACAACATGTATATTCTCTTTCATACAAACTCACTAGATTTTTTAACAATGAAGAACAAGGATCAGAAAACAGATGCCATACTTCAGCCTAGAAAACTGGAGACTAGCCGAGATTAAATGCATGAATGAGCAGGATCCCAGGAGTTAAAGAAGAGAAATTAATAGCGCCACCAGTGGAAAGAAACACTGAAAGGACAGAAGGGAAGTTCATGTAAAAAGACTGGAAGGCACATAAAGGGTTGAAAATCAGACACGAGTCAATCACTGTAGCATGAATATGACTCTCATTCACAAAGCCAAAGTTTTCTAACTAGAAATCCAATATTATATAGCTCCCAGATACTTGAAAGTGCCCAAGCCAAAATGCTGTTGGGAAGAAAATTCCAAGCTTTACGCTGTACAGCAGACAACAGTGCCTGGGTCTGAAACAAGGAATGTCCTTTCTCCAGTGGACAGTTCAGCAATACTTCAGAGACGTGTCACAGTTTGGGGTGGGCAAGAGGCTACAAGACAGTTATTTTACACACACCTCTTTTTGAAGCGTAATCCATGTCTTCTTTTTTAATGGGAAAATTTAGTATGTCAAGGCTACCCAAAAGTACTAGTAAATAAGTGATTTAGTTCAAAATGGAAATAAGAATATGTGTGTGTTTAGCATCGAAGATACTGTATATCAATAGATTATCAGATTCTACGAATCAATTTAAAAAATTATTACATGCACAATGGCATGTGTTGAGTCTGCTTAAGAGACAAACATGATAGGAGGTTGTTCATTCATGCAAATAGTCAGCTAGATATAAAACAGAATAGGCAGATATGAGAATAATTAATTCGTAGTTGTATTTATGGAATTTGTAAAAATTCATTAAGAAAGTGCACTTCACATTTGCTACTTTTAAAAATCAGGACTCAAATCACATTGCATGCAGAAAAGCATAAACTAGTTTTTAGTCCTGAGTACCAGTATTCTTATCTGTTATGCCACATAACCACAATTTTAAATATCATGTTGATTAGCAAGTTTGCCACTAAATGCTGTTGACTAAGGCTTGGGTCACAGCGCATTTCTGTAAAATTTTGTGTAAAGACGTTATTTTCAGCACTTTAATTGAAATGGTGTTACTTGCTTTATTTCTAGATAAAATTCCAAATAGTTTTTCTTTTTTCACCTTTTAAACTCCTATAATTCCCATATCACAAGATAATAATCATAAAATAAAATTATTGTTATTAACAATTTGCCCTGTATGCCTGGAAGTACAACCTAGAAAGTCTGATGTTCAGTGGACGGAAACTGGTAAAAACAATACTAAAACATACAAATAAAGGACATATGGATAAATACTGGTAGAAAGGGAAGTGTGAAGTTGGTTTTTTAGAGACAAATCATATTTCACAAATGTTTTGGACCACTCTTGGTATATCTCAGCTCTTAATTTTTCTATTATATGTGATCTTCCTGGATCCAGCTCTCCCTCACTCTTGATATACAGAATACTCCCATGCCTTTTCTTACATTATACTAAATATAAATTCAAATGTCAGCTAGCTCCTGGCACAAGCCAAAAGTTAGCAGCAGGCGGCACACATAATTAAAAGATGGAAAAATAACTTCTTTGCTCAATACTGACTACTTTTTTAATGCTGTTGCTTTACCATTTTGTTAACTTAGCTCCTGTACAGCTTAGTTTTTCACTTTTTTTTTGCTATGTTAAACCTGTCTGTTTCAAATCTGGAAATCTGTTGTCTAAAACTGTGGTTCCAAAAATCATTTACTTCAGTAATGAGACTGTGGAACATTAATTTTACCTGTATTTTTTTAATGGAAGGTATCTATTCCAGCAAATACATGCCACAACCTTACAGAAACGTCTGTGTGGGATTTTTGTTTATTTGTTTCTTTTCTACCCACTAATGCAACTCTATTGGTGTTTCTAACAGTGGAGGCTACAGTATAGGCAGGATGGAGATGGTATCACCATGTCACCTGGTCCTACTCAGGGCAATACTAGTATAGAAAAATGCTTACAGATTTCTCTAGAAAAAGACATTTTACTGCCTATAAAGATGAGATAATAATTATCAATGTTGTGAAGAGAACATTTAAACAATCATAAGAGAGACAGTAGGATGGGTTGAAGTATAACGTCAAGGTATCTCTCAAGAAAGTCAAAAGGAAGGTCTGAACTGGTAAGGTTCAGACAGGATGTGTTGGTATCTGATGTTAATAATCATACTGATAAAAAAAACAATCCATACTGGAAAATCTTTTATTTCCTAAAATGTCTCAGTTCATGCCTATTTCTAATGTCAACAACTTGTTCCAGGATGTTTTCAACAATTGTTAGTATTTCAGAAAATAAAACTGGATGCTGACAAGGCAAACTGCAAAATCCAATTTAAATTTTTCAGTGTAGGGAGTGAAGCTATTTTTTCATTTATGTAACCACTCTGAGCAATTAATTTAGCCTCTCTGTAAAAACTTCTTACTAATAATAAACAAATCTTTTAAAATTTGGTTTAGAGTCAAAGATAAAGTGTTATCTATAGAAAATAGTAATTAAAACAGCAGAAAATTTGTGTGTATACCTAATTCTAGAATAGTAAACTCATTGATTTTTCAGATAGCAGTATGCTGGATGTGTAAAATTTTCTGTAAAATGTTTTCAGATGTTTTTAACTTTTCTGTGGGCAAGATAATGAAAATTAAGATATTACAAAGTCTGTTCTATCTAAACAGAAGTCTTTCAGATAACCTAACTGTAAGTGGTTATAATAGCACAAAACCAGTAACTTTGTGTCATATATTTAATTCCAGTTTTCTCTCCACTGTTGATTTTTTTAAGTTGTATAGCATGTTGAATTCAGAGTTACCTATTAAAATATTCAGTTCAGGCTTAAACTAGTTTACAAATTTAGTATATACTTGTCACAAACAGTATTATAAACATAAATATTACATAAACACAGATGTAGCAGCATAAATATTAGCTATTCATGAGGCCTTGTGGGATAGGAAGGGAAATTAATGTCTCCATAATTTGGTTGACAGGATTCAGATTTCCTTTTCAAACACAGCAAGTCAAAGTAGGAATAAAACCTGACTCCCTATTTTAGAAACACTGAACTACAGCAGCATAGTATCTCTAATGTTCTTGCCAGTGGCTTGTAAAATTTCTCAGACCCACTTTTTTAGAAAATGTTCTGAATTATATCCTTGTCTCGGAGACAAAAATGGTGACAGTGCCCTTTGACTATAAGTTCTCAATTTCAACCTGTATTTAAAGATTTCTCCTCTACTTATCTGATTTACTTAGATGCAAGATTGCCTTTCTGGCCCCAAACACAGGCTTTCCAAACTAACTTTATGATTCAATGCTCACATATAGCATATGTTTTATTTTCATGAATATAGCCTGCATCTCAGATAACCCACACCCTTTTAGAAGTACCAGGCCTTGAGAATAAGCACTTAGGTAACAGGTAGAGGATCAGAGGAAGAAGCAGGAAAACCATTAGTGAGTAAAAGCTGTGGTGTAAATCTTTTGTAAGCACACAACACTTATAAAACTGTTTAAGTGAAGAGGATTTTGCCAGTTTATTTTGAAGAAACTGAAGGTCGACATGTGAGAAAGGAGTGTGAGACTTTAAATTACCAGTTACTTTCCATATGTACCGTCACTTTCCCACAGCTCTGTAACATGCAGTTGCTTAATGTTTACAACATATATTGTTGATACAAGTACCCATCTTTCTAAATATACTCCTAGCTCCAACTTCTGCTGCTGTCTTTACATAACCAAGTCCTTCCATGAAAAGCAGTTCCACACTGCTCTCTCCGATATAATTTAAGGGCTTCCACAGAATCATTTATGCCATATGGATTGATAGATTGGTGTGTGCTGAATTAAGCCATTCTTTTTGAGTTAGGCAAAAGATTATGACTGATGCCACTTAGAATGTTAGATTTCTAAAATATATATCTTCCTCCAAAGTGTCCTAAAAAGTTTTGCACATTAGTATTACCACCATACATATTTACACATTAATTATTCAGACTCAAATACCTCCTTTCTCTTGGTAAGATTCATCCTTCTTTATAATCTTATCACAGGCCGTGCTTTCTACAAAACAGGAAGGAAGTTTGTTTGAAACTACTTCTAATTGTCCTCTTGCACCTAAGAGGCAATGCACGAGTGAGAATGTATTGCTTTTTGTCAGCCCACGGGAGAGGAACCCGCTGTCCTGCCAACAAGGCAAGCCAGCGCTGTTCCTCTACCACCATCTAGTGGGAAAAAGACGGGAGGTGCGGGAGAGCCGTGCGAGTCCGCGGCCGGCGGCGGTCCCGGCCTTACCCTCCCTTGAGGCTGCTGCAACGAGCTCACTTTCCATCACTTTCCACAGACGTGCCCATGACGTGTCTGAACCTCGTCGGTAGGAAAGCAGGCTCTTGACTGAATGCCCCGACTGATGGATTTCACATTGCCCGCTTTATCTGAATCTTGGTTTCCTGGGATCAATTAACTCTCAGATGGAGACTAAATTGAACTTTAGATCACAAATGTTCAAAAAAACCCAGCCTGACAGCTCTAGGTACATCACCTTTTTTAACCTTTTACTGTTTCAGACCAAACCAATCAGTACATTTTTGAATGTCGTAAATGCTTGGAGGTTAAAAATTAGAAACTGCTCCCTAACTTATTCAAAGGAAACATTCACTAAAAATAATGGGTTTCTTGTAAATGAATGGGCCACAAAACTGGCGTGATTATTTTAGGGAACTAAAACAACTGGGCATAATTTGTTCAACACCTGAAACAAGGATGAGAAGATGACACTAATGGAAAAACCTGTCTTTGGGGTAAAAATTCAAAGAATAGAGGATTCCCTTTACGCAATAACTCTTAATGAAATGGTAAAGGAAAAATTGGTTTCCAGGACAAATTTTATATCCAATAGTGCTAAAATTTAACCGCTATATTGATATTTTCAGGGCCATCAGAGAGACATGGTGATTATGCAGAAAATTTTACTGGGGCTGGGGTATTTTACTGTATGTGCTTCCAAACTAGATTTCAACTATTAAAGGTTGTCATTTCTCTCTTCATATGTCAATATAGAGTTGAGAGTTCTTCATAGAATCATAGAATGGTTAGAGTTGGAAGGGACCTTAAAGACCATCTAGTTCCAACCACACTGCCATGGGCAGGGACACCTCCCACTAGACCAGGTTCTTTTTATTTATTATCTAGCTATGTATTTCCATACCTAAATACATTTCTTGTAAATATAAACCTAATACTGAATTTCTTGACATGAGAACTAAACAGAAGCTGACAGATGCCATGAGGGGCATTCAGTTTAAAGTACTGCAAAAAAGCATTGGTATGGACAACCTTCAATATCAACTAAATGGCAGCCAAGGTGCCTTCTACAAAGAAAGGTTTATGTCTGCTCTGAAAGACTGAACCCAGAGTAGAAACAAAGGTTTTATATGATCTCCTTGTTTATTTCTGGAGGAAGAAAAACAAGTCATGGATTTTAACAAAAAAAAAAAAAAAGAAAAAAGAAAACAACCAAAGAACCCCAAAGGATCATGAGTAAAGGGGTCCTTTCTGGAGAGAGGATCAAGAGGTCAACAGAATCAACTACCACTTGAAAAGTTCCCAGTGTTCCCAAAATTTCCTCGTATGAAAAGGAAAGCTCTACATTGGACTGAAGAGAAGCACACAACATTCACTGAGTGAATATAGTAACCTAGTTTACCCTTTTTTTTTTACCCTTTTTTTTTAAACTTGCCAAAGTTCTCTAAGCAAAAGCAGACATTTCTCATACGCATTGTATTAAGCAAAATCTTGCAATTTATTGTTGTTATTTTGCGAAATGGTTTCCTTCTCTTTTTACTTTTAAGGGTTGCGGTTGCAGTTGTACACCATGTGTGCTTTCTAGATTAGAAAACTAGGCTTAACGTTGAAATATAAGCCAAATGTGGAAAACATTTTTCAGACAAGAAGTTACACTGCTGTAATAAATTTAAATATTCTAATGCCTAGTTTGTTATAGAAAATATGATACCAATATTCATGAATTGTCAGACTTCATCACAAGTAATTCACCGTACTTGGCCTTGAGCCATCTAGGAGCTGCAATTCATACATCCATCCATATAACTTAGAAGCCTTCTAGAAAATCCTGCACTAGTGCAGGGGACATGAACTTCTTGCAGAAGTTCTTCTACCAGAACTCTTTCCACATGTTCCCTGCTACCAACGCGTGCCTAATAACCTTAATAACTTGGAGTAAAAGTAACAATTTTCTTCAGCATTTGCCTCCCCTATATGCCTCCCTTTCTTCAGAAAAAATGTAAACAGCTCTTACCGTACAATTCAATATGATTCAGAACATTATCTTGTGGGAATTAGAGAATAAAAGAGAATGAAAAGAAAAAGAGTGGTCAAAAGAAGGAACCCTGATCTGGAACGGATGTCAAAGATGGAAAATACTGAAAGAAAAACATTTAATTGCAGCCATTAAGGTCAGGGAAATCTCCAAAGAGATCCAGTGCTGTGAACCCAGGAGACAATCTGAGGAAGCGAAATGGGGTTTCTAGTGTTCAATACAGCCAAGAAACTGAAGACACTAAGAACTGAGAATAAATCTACAGGTTTTGAACATGCTTTTATTTAGGATAACTGAAGTTTTTTGAGGCACTGAATTGCCACTTGAAATTGAGGAGACGCAGAAACAGAGAAATGGATAAAAAGTTGAAGAAATTTTATCTAAATGACCCCTTGCATTACATTATTTTAAAAAGTAAGTACATTTACTACATTTTCCTTTAATTCTCCACCAATTGCAATGGGGAAAGACTATATCAACGTCTCTACCATCTGACCATAAACACTTAAGTGCTTAAACTCAGAAATGCAGGTTAGGACTTCAGATCTCAGGTCAGGACAACTCTATGTCTCCAGTTATTGCTCGAGAGAGAAAAAAAAAAAAAAAAAAGTTGTCTCTGAAAGGTGACTTAGCTCACCTGAGAGGAGCAACTGCTCTCCACTGACGGAGGGGAATGCAAGATCTCAGGGGCTGAGGAGAACGCTGACCTGGGGCAGCAGGTAGGCGCCATGCAGGCCCTGCAAAGTCCTCCACTGGAAAACTTGAAAAAGAAAGAAAATACCAGTTTACCCAATCAATATTTAAGCCTTGTCACATATTTCCACAACACTTACTAAGAGGAAAACAACGTGTGATGACTTCGCCTGTGACTTCACCTGGTGACGTTTAAGTCCATCGTGAGAGTCAGTATTCATTTCCCCCATTTCAGCCGTTCTGTATGAGACAGTTCTTACAACCCTGACCTGTGTGTAGTGTTTAAATGCGGCAGAGCTTGAGGCAGGAGCCAAGTCTTTGAAAGAAACAACCTTCTACCGGGGAATGTTGGGATTTGGCAGAAAAGGAGTTAAAAGTTGAGCGTCGGCGCGGAGGAACCCAGCGGACTGTTCCATTACCCGCGGAGGGGGGGGGGAGAGGGATCTACCCCACATTGTTAATTATTCACTGTAAAATTAATGACAAAATTTCAATAGGAGACCTATAAGCATTCATTATAAAGCACGAGGAGCAGATATATGAATTAAGAAAGGTGAACCTGAGGTAAAATCCTGAGGACACCTCTCTCCTTTCTCCTGCGTGGGCAAGTTCCACTCAGCCCGGTTGGAGGGAGGAGGCGAGGCGGCACCCCGGTAGCGTGTTTGGGGCTGGCTGGGTGCTTTAGGAGCCTTTCGATAGACTTTGATTTCTCCTTCCAGCGTCGCTGGAGCTTTCCTCCTCACTGGCATAACGGGCTCATTTACCTGAACGGGGCTGGGAGGAGAGAAGAAAGGGAGGGCAAGGGAGCGGTGGTGGGAGAAGGGGCTCGGAGTGACAAAGGCGCGGGAAGCGGACACCGCGGGGCAGCCCGGGGTGCCTCTCAGGAGTCCGGTGTCTTTCTTTAGTGCAAATAACAGTATAATCTGAGCCAAAAGCTGTTCAATAGAAGAGGTGTAACAAACAGGCTTGGCTAACGGGAGTCCTGAACATAAACGCAAGTAGATTTCATACAAAGTGTTTGAGAACCGGGGTCTGAGCGGCTGAGACCCGCCACAGGGAACGTGCTGGGGCCCTAAGGACTTCTCCTGACATCTGGGACACCAGTGGTTTGCAGTGTCTTAAGACATGTTGGTTGTGTTCTTCAGGATCGGTTTAAAACGTCAGTGTATACAAAAAATATTTTTCGCTATTAGGAGATGATACTGCAGCATCTTTGACTGAGACGCCCATAACAAGCAATTCTGAAGAAAGTGAGGAACTGGGCTCTTTGATCTGCACCTAGACAGGGGGAAACTATGGGCACTTAAGTGTTCATGAAGTAGCTGGTTTAAGAGCAGCTATTAGTGATAAACACGAGAGCTTTCCATCATTCTAAAAATATTTCTGTAGAACCATAAGCATGTGCAGTGCTTCCCAGGCAACTATAAAATGCCAAGCCCGCTTCCTCTGAGAAACTCTGAAACTTAAAAGCAAACCAAAACCACACAGAATAAACAAATAAGGAGCATAAAAGGAGATGAATGGGAGGGTTATTGTCTTTGGGAAGACAATTTTCTTAACGTATTTTTTCTATATGATTAATAAGAACATGTCTTGCCTGCCCAATTACTCCTAAGTACCAGCTGCGTAGCATGAGCAGTAATAATGTAGTAACATGCTATATATGGAGAGCTGACATACTCCAGGAAGATATAAGAGATTGAACTACATTATAACCTTAATGGTGGTCTTTCCTGGGGCACACCAGTGAAACAGCACCAGGAAGTTTCCTTTAATCATTGTTGCTGGGCTGTTTGGTTTTGTGGATAAATGAAGACTTCAGTGCACTATTTAGCAATCCAGATGCTTTCTTGAGCTCCACATTAACACATAACCAAAAATAATATTTAATTAAGAAAAAAGTTGCAGTATGTTTTTGCAATCAAAGGGAAGTGTCTATGCTGGAGGAAATCTATTAGATCAATAACTTTTTGCTTGGCACATGTATAGTTCTAAGAACTTGTCCTTTAAATATCTGCCAATGAAAACATATTCCTAAGGGCAATAATTAGCTGTTATTCTACAGCTTCCTAAACATATAGTTGTATTCCTATAGCCAGATTGTTACAGCTCAATAACTTCCCTGAAATTATATGTGGAATTTTCTATTTCAGGCATTTTGGCATCAGTGTATAGCATTTTGAATGAGATTTTGGGGAACTATCTATTACATGTGAAGAACACCAGCCATAAAGAAGTCTCATATAGACATCTCTGAACTGCATTTAGAAGAGGGCAAAGCTGGTAGAGGCCTGGTAAGAAAAATCTTCATTTAAATATACACATTTGTTTTTATTGTTGGGAGGAAAGATTATTAGAGGAGTGAGGAGGAGAAAAAAGGTGTAAGTAACTGCTAAGGATAATCAATTTGACAGATCTTGAATGTTCAACAGTTACACAGTTTTATACTAACTTCATAACACTATGAAGGTCATCAGAATGCTGTGTAACGCAATGTTCATAGTAATGAAAAAAAGCCTCACAGACAGGCTATAAAATACGTATGTGACACTCCTTCCCCCATAGGCCATTTAATATTTTTGAATTAATTATCAACAATATAGGAATACTAAGCATTTTTCTCACTTTTCAAGTTCTAGCTGGTATTAATGAGAAGGTTTTGAAAATAAGGGGATCATAAGAATATCATGACTGACTGTAATCTGATGTTTCCCATTCAAAATTCAAATGGACTATAGAAAAAGCTGCATTTACCTTTATGAATATAGTTTTTAAAAACCAAAACAAACATCCCATACTTCGTTAGCACTTGCTTAGATGACCAATTTTTCATGAAACTGCATTTTAAAGGAAAACTCAGATGAGGGTAACATCAAAATACGTAACCCGTACATCTCTATTTAAGATGCCCCTAGGCTGGACAGTCAGCTTCTGTACTTCTAAAGATTATGTGGTAGTGTCCAAGTTTTCATAGTATAAGCAATATGTGAAGTTATTCACAGACAATCATAAACACAGCACAACATTTGTATTTTAAATAAAAAAAAGAAACGAAACGTGCACTCCACAGCCTGAAGTTTCTGGAACTAGGTGTGAAAAAATTGAAAATAGATCATAGTTTCAAGTCTGCTTATACATAAATATTTGTGAAACAGTATTTTCATGTAAGTACTTTTTATGCTTACTATACTTTAAAAATAAATTTTATAGCATGAGTTTTACAATTATCTCTTTACCAACAGATTATCCCTTATTTAACTGACTTTTTAATCCAAAAATTATTCAAACAGAAGTACCTTTTCTATAGTATTAAAATGGCACACCCACCAAGTTTTATATTCACCATCTACTCAAAGACATAATAGATTCTTCTTTTGCCTGTATGAGCATTTGACTAGTCTGTAAACACAATTAGCAGAAAAAATAAAAGCAGTAAGATCATTGATTATAGAGAGGTTGTCTTTTAAGCCAGTGGTTATGTAACAGAGGCGGGTAGAGCTTCATATTTTGGATAATTTTTGCTAGTGAAGAAGAGTAGGAAAACAAGGAAAGTAAGGGGTTTTATATGCAGCCTCTATCTTTGGCAGCAAGTAAGAAGGAAACAATCAAAAGTATTAGGGGAAATGCAGACTAATGGCAGAGAAAAGATAAACATTGCCCAGGAGAAACAAGCACTTTGACCAGATGAGAGTGATCACCAGTGTAGCATGGAGTAAACACAAGACTGACTTAAGTCTGGAAATGTGGAACCATGAAAGATACGAAAGTAATGAGTAACTTCAGGAAAAAGTCTAGTGAATGAAAGTATAAAAAATATTTTATGACACATGTATATATTTTCCTGTCTGGAAAATTCGTATTTTGAATGCTGCCAAGTTACTATAATTTATGGATCTATTTAGAAGGCAACTGTCTTTAAAATTGGAAATGTATTCTTACCTGCTTTGACCTCAATGACTAGTGCATTATCTCTGTCAGAAAAAATGCATGATGGCATTGGACATTTTGATGCACTCTTATCAATAAAGATTGTGCGTATGTTCTTTTCCTCAGAACCACAGGAAAATTTCACTCAAAGTTTCAAGTCCTTTTTGGTTGATACTAATCTTGAATCTCTCTTGCTCCGTTTTTCTACAGCTACATTCCCAGTGATTGCTCAGGCCTGTGTATGTATTTGTGTGTCTTCTCTGCATCTGTTTCTATGGCATTTTACATCTTTTTTCTCATACATGCCTATCCTCAAATATCCAACCAAACATGTGCCACCCACACACCCACAGGTGTATTTGTTTTGGGTGGTGACATGTACCTATGTTCTCAGGGAGGCTGTTCTTTTTCCAGAAGGTTTAACTACTTCTTACAGGAATTTTAAAGAGCACTTTCTATGACAACCAGCTGTAATATGTTTTACCTAAGAGCAGTATTACCTATAACAGGCCACCTTAACGAATTGAACCCTGCGTGGAAAACATACCAGCAAAAACACAGGTATACATATTGCAGCCTCTTCAGGAGAGTCACTATATCATCTATGCTATGAGTACTTGCACTGGATTGCAGTCTTTACTGGGAATACAGTGGACAAAGTTGGCAGGTCTACTGTCAGGTCTACAAAATGTTCAATAGTAACTCAAAAGAATAAATTAACATAAACTAACAATGCTGTGCACACTAGTGTTCTTTCATTACAGTCAAGATTTGTAAATAATTTCCACTTACCTATAAACTTTAAGAAAACTGCTTATGCTTATCCTGTTATTTCTCCAAATTAAGTATGAGATTTTCTGTGCTGTTCTTGTCTTCAAAGATGAATTATGTTTAGGAAACCTGAGGGAAGCCAGGTAGGTGTTTTAAAACAGTGGGAGGACAAATACAGAAATTTAAACATCAAAAACTAAGACATAAATATATCATGATACAAAAAAGGACATTTTTCATAAAAAGATCATTTTGACTTGATTTTTAAGTTACGGCTATTTGAGAATTCCATGCTAGCCATTCTTAAAAGGTATGGTTCTTTCAGTGTGGCTGTTTCTTTTTTTTTCCCTATTGTAACTAAGTTGCACCGACTAGGTAGAGACACATTTATTTGTATTTAATTGCATTTTAAAAGTCTTGGCAGCTTCTCCAGGTCAAAAATTTGATTTTCTTGATCCCTTATTGTCCCCATCAAAAGTTTAAAATAAACAAAAAAAGGCTTTGTGCTTCAGAATGCATGGCATTGCAAGTCTGTGAGAAATGAAATCTGTGACAAATTAATACTGCTTTCTGGCTCATTAATGGAGCACCCACACATCTTCTGAAGTGCTGACAAAGTAGGTGGACTGATGTTTGTCCCTATGGCCACACTGAGAAGCAAATTGCCAACACTTGTCCAGTTACAAAATGGAATAATCTTTCTTTTTTTTTTTTAAAGTTGTAAGAGGAATACTCAGCATTCATAATGTTTTATTTATCCTTACTCCTTTTCCATTCTTATCTTAAAATCAATAAATTACACTTCAGAAGTTATTTTCATTACAAATTGGTGTCAACAGCCATAATTTAAAGGAGTGCAGAAGTTACTTATGTTTATTTCATTTTATTACACAATGTGTGCTTTCAGTTCCTGTTCTCACTGTAACATCCTTTCATAAGGGACACAGGATGTCGAAAAGAAAATGGGACATCTGCTGCAGGTTAGAAGGCTGTTTTAGCCACTGTATAGGACTTTCTAAAGTATCTTCACATGAACAAATAGCTAACTTGACAGCCAAATTTCAATCAACTTTGTCTTGTTGGGTTTTTGGATAACAAATTGGGCGATTAATTGCTTCAATAAAGATTTAATTGGAAATATGAATGTGATTTATATCTAGGTGGGGGACCACGGTTCCCTCTTACTTTCCTTTTGGCTAATCACTCCAAGGAGACTGCTTTAGGCGTGTCTATAAAATCCAATGTAAATGAAACCACCACAAAACATTCACAGGCATTGGAAATCATTTGTCTAAAAGTTGTCTATTACAGTGTTCGAACAGACCTTGGCACAGGCTAAAAGCATGCCAGCTAGCACTTTCCCAAACAATTCCTGGGTGCAGCTGGGGAGTTAGTGTGAGTCAGGAACCATTCCCAATGGCCACTAGATGCATGTAACTATCCTGTTTTGAAGAATAAAAGGGTTTAATAATATAGGTATAAAACATTGTGTGGCTACCAGCCTCAATGCCAGAGAACAGTCCCAGGCATGTTTAATCTGTTAAGTTTATATGTAGCCATTGAATCTTTTGGCTGAGATGTTTAACACTTCAGTATCTGAAGAATGGAAAAGTTGTGCTTTCTTTCAAAGAAGCTGTTTTTAAAGGCCGAAGCTCAAGAAGCTTTTTTTACATACATGATTTAGGTAAACATATCTCTGTTCTTAAATCTTCCTTTTACTGGCATTTTCATTAAAACCAGAGTGGCACAGTAAAACCAGAGTGGCAGGGAATTTAAAGCATGATCTGATGTGCTCAAATTTATTTAATCCATAAAGTATGGCTTTCAGCTTGCGCTGAATACAAGAGTCCTTAAGGCCAATCTTTAACTTCTGTCCCGTGCCAGAAGCTGAATGTCCACATTGACTTGCTGGCCCATGAAGCTGTATTGATTTACCTTTACACCTTAAAAAGTGAAAAAAAATAATAAAAAATTGCCCAAATGTTTTTCTGTTTATCTCTCAAAATAATCCATTATGGTCCTCACGGCTCTTACATGAAATTGCACAGGATTTCTTGTGTAACTGACATGTAATTCTATATCTCTGTTATAAAACACGACAGCAAGTTCGTTTCCCAGTGCCTAGCCAAAAGAAGATATTTGAGAGGATAGAGTTATATAAGGCTGAAATAAGAAAAAAAGAAAAAAAATGAAGAAAAAGAATTTGTGGGAAGTTAAGGAAGTTATAGCAGGAATGGTACCTGCTTCCTTTTTGAAGTTCACCAATGGTGAATGCACAGAAATGAGCCTAAAAAGCATCTTTAGCTAGATTTCAGATTTCTTTCAATGACAGTGTGTAACTGATGATTTATCTTCGCTACAAAAACAACTGTTATTAGGTCTGTTCTTACGACCCTAATGTAACACTACTGGTACAGTCTGCTTGTCCAGCAGAGTAATCTATCACTGACCTCTTTTTCTGTTACATAATGTATTTTATTATTATATATGTTTTATAGTCTAAATTACATGTTTTACATTATCTTTTAACTTTATTCAGAATCCCTAGTGCCTTGCATAATAAGAACTGACTGTAACATTCAAATGAAAGTACTATAGCTTTGTCTTCCATCATTTTTCCTCCATAGAGAACTGTTTTTTACACGTATACATTTTAAAAGATGTATTTGCCATAGAATTAATATCGTGTCTTCATACAAACAGAAGCACATTCTTAACATGGTACAGATAATGCAAGTTTGTCACTTAGAAAAAATGAAAAATTATTTCATTCATATTAAATTATTGTTGTTAGATTATGCTAAATAATTAAAAGAGGGAAAAAAATATTACCTCCATTTGCCTTACCAGAAAAAAAATAAATAAATCAGTAGTCACCATGAAGTTGGAAGCTTAGAGCAAGTAACTATACAAATATTTTACTCCTCAGTCTGCAGGCTTCCTTGGCTTTTTATTTTACCTGTACCATTGAAGGCCTCAACTGGTATTTAGGTTGCTTACTTCTCACAATGAATATTCCCCAGTGAATTAATTACGTGGTGCTATTATTTGCTCCTGTGAACAAAAGTCAATGGAAAGAACATAACTTTGTATTACCTGTTATACAGCATTCATTATTACATCGCTTCTACTCGCTGTTGTCGTTCCATTCTTAACACTCGATTGTAAATAATTTGAATACTTAAATTTAGGATCATAGTTCATGATCGCATTACTATATTACATTCAGATAATGAGCTCCCAAAATATTATAGGAAAGTTCTTTTCAATTACTGAAAAATGTAAAAAATATACAATAATAATGTTATTTTTTTTATTTTACTGACACATCACATTTATTTAAAAAATCTGCCCAGAAATACACACTCCCTATAAATTACGAAAAGATAAAATGTAATAATGTTTGTGCATCCCATTAGACAACTTAAAATGACAGGTACCTGTATGTTGTACCATCCCTTTAAGAGACAAAAATGGAAAACCACTTTACATTTTCCATTCTTTCTGTAGAAAAAAAAACAAATGACAACAAGCAACCTCTAAGAAAACATTGGTGCCAGGTGTATTTTCACTGTAATATTACATGCTGTCCATAATTTATGAAGCTGAATATCAACATATAGCTGTCAGGGAAGTTAACATCACAACGAAGAGGGCAAAGAGGTCCCTTCACTATTTTCAACAGTGTACACGCACATGCTGTCTTTCCATCGAGAAGGCTTATCTCAGTACGCAGTTGTAAACAAACAACAGCAAGCGAGGTACCAACAACTTACCATATATTTTGTGAAAATTGCTTGAGAAATAAATTTTAAAAGCAGTACTGTCTGCATGAAGATCTTTAATTCCTGCCTTTTAAAGTTGCATTAAAACACTCTTTGAAGAACAAGAAACAAGTCTCAGAATAACCAAGTGTGCAAATAGTTTAGATTTATGGGAGCCCAGTCATTTGTTTAAGGCAAAAGACACATTCTCCCTTGACATCAAAGGGAGTAGGATTAGGTTCTAAAGCTTTACCCTGAAACTTGCAGTTCATTTTCAGGACTACAGAGGTGTGGATTTATCAGGGGAATTCAGAGAGCTTTGCCCTCCTCAGCACTGCCACCAGCTTTGTTCAGTGCCGTCTGCGCTCAGGAGTGTGCCACAGTCATGGCTGCATGACGGCATAGCTCCTCCCATACAGATGAGGACTACCTCCACCCCATGACTAAGGCCTGGAACAGAAATAAGGTTTAAAGTATCTTGATGTGTTTTCAGATAGTATTCTGAAACACTTGGTTTATCCCTTTTTCTGGCCATTTCAGGCATAATGAGGTGAACGCCATGCATACTGAAGTATTTTTTAGGAACATAGTGAGCCTCTTTCTGCAATAAATTGCTGTGAGTGGATCTTTGAAGACAACAGGAATACAAGGAACTATTTGTCTGAATGCAATTGAAGAATGTGATCTTTCATTTTTAAAAGTGGATTACAGTAATACCTAATGGAATAAAAAATATTTAATTTCCCTTAAGGAAAAAAAAAAATCCTGATTTGCTCATGTGTGTTACACCACCACATCCTAATGAATTAAATTAGTTGCTTTCTTGTGCAGGCAATTACATAACAGTACTTGGGCAAAATAGCCATTTCTACAAATTCTTTTAGTTGAATGGCATTTTAAAAGCATAAAATGGCCCAGTGACATTCTCACTGGAAAATTCTGACTGAAACAGTAGTCAAATAGGTGGTGCGTCTTACCGTGATGTTTGTACTGGCTAAACCATACCTGGCATTTGAAAAGGAAAATTTCAGTATTTACATTCTATTTAGACACTAAGACACCAATTAAGAAAAAAAAAATTGTTACAGAATCACAGAAAGACTCCATCAACATGCATTGGTAACAGTCACTTAGAAGTAGATTGAGGTAGTACTCCTGGGCTAACTTGGTTATTTTAGAATCATGTTTTCCTGTGAATTCATAGGCATATATGTCCACATATATATGGGTATGCGAACTCCAGACAGGTAGTCCATTAAACTTCAGTTTATTACCAAGAAAAGATAAATATTTTCCCCCTTGAGTTACAGAGTTGTACTGTACTAAACTAAGTGCAAAGATTTTTGAACACACTTCATTTACTACACCAATTATTTCCCTTTATTTCAAATGGATAACTTGAAGTTGTAAATGCATTAACAATTATAGGATTGGGACCTTTTATATTAACTTGGAACAAAGGTATGCAATCCACTTTTTTCAGAGCCCGGTTTACTCTGTTTCCATTTAACTTACATGAGCATGTATCCATTAGATACAGTATTTGCAGTACTGAATTACCGTATTCTCCAGTGCCATCTTCATTTCTGTACTTTCAAACAAAAACACACAGAGTTGTAAAATGAACGTTGATTCATCCAACATTACCAATTTAACAGCTGTTTAAGCTCTAGAGAGGCATTTTAAATCTGTATTAAAGACAGAGTGTGATTCCGGAAATCCTAAGACCTGGAAAGATTCAAATGCATTGATGTAAGATATTATCCCTTTGTGCAAGTAATATCCATCCAGAGCTGAAAGGGTGTGTTTGTATGTCACAGGGCATTTACAGCGGGGTCCAACTGTATGGCTGAATCCTGAAGTCGACAGACAAGCCAGGCTTCCTCTAGAAATCAAGGGATTTTTGTCCAAGTACTGAGGAGCAAAACGACGTGAGTGAGTACAAAAAGACTCTATCGGATAGAAATCCTTCTTCACTGTTATCCTTATGCTATGATTATTCACAGTTTTACCTGTACAGAGGAACACCAGAACACCTTTCAGAATAGGACATTCTCTTTCTCCAAACACTCCTTCACAACCCACAGTTAAAGTACTTCCAGTAAGTCTGGTGGCGGTGGGGAGCATCAGCCTCCAGCGAAGGACCCTTCACCTGAACACCGGCATTTTCCCCCGTGCTCGTCCAAACCCGCTGTTTTTACAAAGCCACTCCGGTTCGGTGTCTCCACCTGGAAGTCCCTCGCCCCGGCAGCGCTTTCCGCGTCGGGTGCTTCCGTTCCTGCCGCACGGCCCCGTTACGGCCCCGAGACGGGCGTAAGGGCAGACGGGGGCTCCAGCCAGTGCCTCCCCCGCCCCAGGGGGGCGTTCTGCCGCCTCTCTGGGTTCGTTTTAGGGCGCCTTGTTAGGTCTGCCTCCTGCCCGGCGGCACTTTGCAGTCCTCCCCACCATCCTTAGAGAAGCCAAAAATAAAACCCAAAACGTGTGGGGTTTTGGGTTTTTTTGGGTTTGCTTTTTTTTTTTTTTTCAACGGCCACTTCTTCACAAATCTCTGGTTCCATTCCTCCCAGCGCAGGCCTGAGCGTCAACTCCGGTCTCGTTCCGCAAACCAGAAACCGGGGGGAAAAAGTAAAAAACAAAACAAAACAACAACAACAAAAAACCAACAACAACAAAAAAACCAAAGAGAAACTGCGGCGGCCGCCGAAGGGGTGGGGAAGGGGAGAGCCGGCCAGGCAGCCGGCCTCAGCTGCGCCCGCCGCCAGGCGAGGCCAGGCCAGGCGAGGCGAGGCGAGGCGAGGCGGAGGGAGCCGCTCCAGCTGCAGCGGCGCAGTGGCGGCGGAAGCGGGGCTGGTTGAGCGAGGGAGCGAGCGGGAGAGGAGGAGGCAGCGGCGGAGTGAAGGGGGAGGCTGTTGGTGTTTGGCGCCGGTGGAGGGAGTCATTCCTGCAGCTGCACTTCCGGTCGGCATTTTGTTCTGAGAGGGAGCGAGAGAGAGACACACAGGATCCTTCCCCCTCCTCCTCTTCCCCCTACCCCCCCTCT
>VYZM01017371.1:23772-64491 GCA_013398915.1 Dromas ardeola | reverse complement strand
CTCGGATTCTCGTTGGATTCAGACGCCGATTTGCTCAGGTAATCCCCCCTCCTTGTCTCCCCTTCCCCTCCCTGCCCTCTCCAGCAGCGGGCCGGGCCTCCTAGCCCAGGCGGCCCAGCACTGCCGGGAGCAGAGGGGATTAGCTGTTATCCGGGGTAGAGGGGAGTAAGTGGCAACCGGAGGTGTTTATTTTGCGGCCCCCCTTCCTGCTCGCTCGGGTTTGGCGGAGGAGAGTGGTTCCTCCCGGGCTGCCGGGAGGCCCAGGCCCGCTGGAGAGCGCAGGCCCGCCGGCCAGCGCCTTTACTCCAGCTCGGGGATTAGAAAGGCGAAGCGGCTTCTTGGTGACAGGCCTCAAACCGGAGAGGAGCAGGAGGAGGAGGAAACAATACAATTAGCCGCAAATGTGCGCTGATCCTTTGCCATATTTACAACTTCACCAGGGGAAGGAAGGTCCCAGCGCAGACAGCCCTCTGAAGTGGGGAAGGAGTAAGTGGAGGAATAGGGGAAGAGAGACAATGTAAATACCCACGAACAAAAATACCAGCTCTCTGCGCTATTAACTTCTCCTTCTAACCAACTGAGTTCTGAACATTCAAAAGTTGGAATTCGTATGGATTTATAATGTGCAGAGGTTTCCTCTCTAACTAATATAGCGATTGATTAGTGTGTTAATCACTTAGTATATTTATAGCATAAAACTAGTGCTTGTGGGATGATTGACACAACACGGACACCTGCAGACCCAGGAAATACAGATAGGCAAGCATATTGTGTCAGGTACTCCACACAATCTCTGTGTCTATGTGTTGTATGCCTTACAGGAATATGTAAGAAATTCAGAAGAAATACTATTTTATGCTTCTAACACAGAAAATGAGAGAGGGATCATGTGTAAAGTGCTGTGTTTATGACATTTAAGGGACCATGGTGAAGATGAGATCTTGCCCAAAGTACTTGAGAATCAAATGTAATTTTAAGTGAAAAGTCAGGAATGCTTAAAAAGTGTCATCCTTTCTTGTCAGGCCATATCACTTTGAGATCCTGAGGTTGGTATTGGCTGTTTGTGTCCATGATGTTTGAATATGTAATTAGGTGTCATTTTAACAGGTCAGATGCGTTTTGTAAATGATTGTTGATTAAGTGTCAGGTCTTTATAAATAAACGGTAGGTAATTTATAGTAAAGTAAATCTCGGAGTTACATGTGGTAGAGTTGAGAGTGTTACTAAAAATTGAGATAGATTTAAAACAGGCACCCTATGAACTAATAAAAATACTACTACAGAAGTTACATAATTGAGGGAAATTGTAAGATACAAAGTTTCATCTTTCATATAGAAGGGAAATTTGTAAATGGCAAACAAATACCAATATTACATAATTTGTTTATTTTTCAGCAGGTTTTTTAGTTGTTCAGGCAGATCTGTTGTAATAATAACTGGTTAATAGAGTAACTTTCTGGTGTATTGTGTTTAGAGTCTTATAATAAAACTGTGCTATCATGCCTCCGAGTGCCCTGATACATGTTTAAAAGGGTCAAGTTAATATAGCTGTCACGTAGAAGGCGTGTTTTTAATGCTGTAAATCCGTGTAGTAGTCAGTAGCGTGTCCGTGATTTGTATTGGTCAGGGAGCAGTTTGAATTTTAAAAAGCCTGAAGATCCTGCTGAGCCCCAATCCCGGCCTCCCTCCCTCCCACTAATCTCCCATTCCTGTCTTTGTGCTGCCTGGTCCTGTTAGACACTGTTTGCAACAGGGCCTCAGGCCTACATGCGTGGAAAGGAACCATTTACACTTCGAAAAAAGCAGCTTTTTAATTTTAAACTTTGTGAATTGCAGAGGGAGCCACTAGTTGTCTCTATCTGTCCCTGTCTCACTGTGTAGCAGCAGAATTGCTGTTTTCTTTTGGTCCGTAGCATGCGTAGAGGCCGAAAGTAACTCTGCTTTACAGGAAAGAAAGGACTGTGCAGAAGTAGTTGTAGTTCTTGGGTAGTTTTCATCATCAGGAAGCGACAGGAGCTCTAGCGTTTCTTTTGTCGTCTGTTTCAAACAGCTCTCATTTTAACAAAAATGGTTTTGTAAAGCTAACAGTAGTGAACTTCTCTGACTTATTTTTTTATTTAAGGAGGTTTGCTTTAAATATGCCAGATATGAGCAGGAAATGAGCTACTGTAGTTATGTAGTTCCTGTCAAGTTTATCTTGCCAGGGTTCTGTTTACGGTACCTTTTCTTTTTTTTTTTTTTATCAGAAAGCATGCACTTTTCTGGTATGACAAATAGGCATATTTATAGAGGGGAGTTTAAGATGCTGTCTAATTGTGATTTGTAATGAATTTTTTGGTTTTGTTATTCTGAGCCATATGCGATTAATCCTGAATTAGTTGCTTTATCACAGTTCCTGTAGCTGTAAGTTTCTTTATCTCAGAAAAATATATTTAGCATTCTGAAATATTTAATGTGGAAATCTTTAAGTTGACTTATTTTCATGTTATATTGTATTTTTAGCACATTTACAAGTGTGTGTGAAGCAAAACTATGTCACATTCATACTACCTTTTCCCTGATGTTAGGAGTTAATACTGGTCCACTGTTTATCACAACAGCTAGCTATTTAAGGAGGATGTAGTTATTTTGTTCATGTTATAGAAAAACAAAATTAATTGTTCTCAAGATATTATTTATAACAATTATTTTAATTGAAAGAGGAAAATACCTTCTTGTTATCTTTTATTTTGTGCTTTTGTCTACCTTGTACCTTTTGAATTTGTTTCCTGTGTACAGGTTTTATTTCTTTTTTTCCTCTCAACTTCTTAAATATTTTACCTGAAGTTATTCCAGCAGAAAAATCTTTCCCTAAAGCCTTCTGCTGTCTTTTAAAGCTGTTTTTTTACTTTTTAAAAATAAAGAAATAAGAACAGGCATACCGGTAAAATAATTTATTTTTTACATTTGAAATGTTTAAATTTTGATTTAGGAGAAACAGAACAGGATCACAGAAGCAAAATTGTATCACTAGAACCCTTTGCAGATCCCTGTTCTACATAAGAGTACAGGTACCCCTGTGCAACCCTATTGCATGTTCAAGACTTCCATGTACACTAATGTTCATATGACTCTTCTTGCAGAAGCAAAGGCAATAGATAGTATTTCCTTGGTATAGAACTATGGGATTTTTTGTTGTGTTTGTATGATGATTAAGGTAATACAGTCTTAATCCTAAATGTTTTATGTTATTTTGATACAATATAAATAAACTATATTTTGAAGGATACTAGATGAAAAATAGTCAAAGTGTGAATTGATTTGAGTCAGGGATTGGTATGACAAGTTTCCTGTAGCAAATATCTGCGTGTTCCATGGCAAGTGTGATACTTTTATGTATATATTGTATTACAAAGTGTAAAAGTCATGATACTGAACATTTCATAAATATTGCACAAGAAATGTAAAGTTAGCGGATAATTGCTATAACTATAAAGAAAAATACACTTCTATTCTGAATATCTAGAAATTAAGTCTTCTAATTCAGAAATTCATACTTTCTATATATTATTCTAGAGGAATGTATAATATACATGAACATCTGGACACCTTGATAACAGTTATGGGCATAGTTAACTGTAAAAATATTAGTAGTGATAGTTTTAGGATTTGGTGTCTGGTAGGTATGTTGTGGGTCATCCAGTGTTAGGGTAGGTGTTTAGCGTCACAAAATTCGTCACTAAAAATATTTCACTTGAGAAAATGGCCATTTCAATATGATACTGCATATTTTCAATCTTTCTTTTCATATGCTTTATTAGAAGTAGTACAGGTTAGCTTAGCTTCTGATTTTGAATCATCAGCAGTGAAGACCACTCAGTTGCACAGATATACCTACAAGGAAATGCTTGAAATTGGTGATACTCATGTACTATTGCTAATATCCCTGTACAATAATGATCCTTTTTAATAATCGAAACAGGAAGTCCTTTTGAAATGCTACAGGCTTGTATTCTAAAAGCCTTTAATATAATTCAACTATATTTGTGATTTTATTTTCTTAGTGTTACAAGCATACTTCTTAGTAGCTTAACCTGACCCCCAAAGTACGTGTGAGAGAAGTGCTTTATATTGACATCTGCTGCACCCCAGGAGTGAGGAGATTGTGCAGGACCTATGATTTGTGTCTTACTTCCTGTCCCTACTGTTCGTTATGGAATATCTCACTAGCAAAAGGGAGGAGAGAATGGATTTTGGCCCAACTGTATGTAGAAACTAAAAGGAATTCCAGTAAAATTGAACATGGTTGTTGATACTCTACTTGGAAGGTGACTACTTGGTTTACACAAATAACTTCAAAAACACATAAACATTGAAGACCATTTTTCATGTTCAAGTCAGGAAAAAAAATCTATAAAAGTTCATTTTAGTATTTGTATTGGTTGGTTTTAAGTGGCTTTCTAATCAGAGATCTCAGAATTCTCTACATGGGTAGATATTTCAATTTTTCGGATTACTGCTGTCATTTGATTTGAAGCACTTTGGTTTTTGTAGCAATTTAGAGGAACAGTGTCAAAAACGCTAGGCTGCAAAGTAAGGGATTTAGGTAAGGAAACAGCAGACTAGGATTACAGAAACAAATGCAGTCCAGCCCCCTACTCCATACACTGGGCCTTTAACTACATTATTGTATTCCCCTGTTCCCTTGCAGCCCCAGTTCAATGCCTCATACAGTGCATGGGAAATGCCACAAATCATACCAGCTGACTGGTATTCTGCTATAACCTAGTTTATGTATTTTTTCTCTGTCATTCAGTGTGCAGCCTGCCGTATGCGTGCAAATCTTTCATGAATGCTGAAGTGTTTTCATCTGTTAATTTGTAGGAATTATCTCAAAATAAATATCAGCGCTTCACAAACGTTAGAGAACTTTTTTTTTGCACATCTGTAAAATACTATTTCCATTTTACAGATGGAAGACTGAGTCTTCTCCCTCAAAATAGTGAGTTTTAAAAGTGCTTATAAATCTTGCGTAATTTGATATGCTTTATTCTTCAGATTTTTAGAGTTACTTTACAGCACTTAGTAAGTTCATGATGTTGTTTTCTTTGACTGTATTTGTGGTTGTGAGTGCACTGCATTTCAGCATATCAGGCTCATTGTTTCTCATGCTGGATCCCTAAGAAGTATAGAATGGATTTTTGCTGATGGCCTTAAACATCTATTAGGTTTCAACTGTCTTGATCATGCCAACAGCTGGATAAGAATAGACTTCCTGTCCTGAAAAATTAAAAAAGAAGTCACCCTCCATATTTTGAAGAACCCAAAATCTCTTAAACTTTATCAGGAGGAACAGAGACACCAATTAGATAATAACCCAAATCCTGCAAGTAGTTAAATGGCTTGGCTGCACTATTGGTGACAGAGATTCAAAATGTTACTCTCTTAACTTCCATCAGGAACTAGCAACCATGGAGGATATCCTAAGCATTGGCTATTGGCTGTTACGGATAAAACTCTGCCTCTTAAACTGTTAATTGGTAGTTGATGTAAACTGGTTGAACGGAGGCCTCTGCAGCCTAGTGGTCAGACCATTTCATTGCGATGTCAGTCTGTTGTCCAGCTGCTATATGTCTCTGTTAGGAAAGCAAGAATGTTCTGAGAGGTATAGTAAGTGCATTCTAGCCAGAACATTGCTTTTGGGAAGTAAGAAGTCCAGATCCAAATGCCTAATCTGCATTGGGCAGAGAAGTCCTTTAGCTTTTTTCTCCCCATATGGCTTTTTATGATGTTTGCTCTAGGCATGGCCCAGAAGCTGTGAGTATATTATGGAACAGTTCCACAGAATAAGTAGTGCTTAGTCTTTTCTTTTTTTTCTGTCTTTATTTGTAGAGAGCCGTCATCAGATGCTATGTACAGCAGCTACCTTAGCAGCTGTAGAAAAATAATCTGCAACCTAGATTTTGTAGTCTAAAAGCTAGAAAAATGTCAATAAGACTCTAATAAGACTGTGATGAGAACTCATGGGGAGTACTTTGTGGAGATCTAAAATCAGTTTAACTTCAATTTTTATTTTTTTTTCCTGAAGGGAAAATTAAAAATCTGCTCGATGATTTGTTTGTTAAATTTCTACTATGTGCATGCTAGGTTTTCCTACACACACACACACTTTTAAATAATGGGAAATGGATTTTCTTCTACTGGCATGCTCAGTGATGATTGGCTCTTCCTGGTAGTTTCCTTAAAAACTCATGTTGAGGCATAACCTGTAACACAGAAAAACTTCAGTGTATCCGATTAAAATTTGGCAGTTACAAGGAATTGAAACATTGCTTAACAGAGTAACTAGTTGACTTCAGGAATGCATGTTGTTCCCGGCTTGTTTGGTATAGGTAGGACTGACTCCTCTCAGTTTCCTGACACTTAACTATTTAAAGGCACTGATTGTGCTTTTGACTTTGCTAAACTTAAGTCATTTGGGCCAAAATCTTCCATGGTAGGTGATTGCCTGATCAGATTGGCTGATTCTTTTAATAAAGCTTAAAGCCAAAAATAGTTCACTGGCTTCTAAGGGTCATGCTAGTGAAAAAAAAAAGTTTAAAAATTATTTCTGACCTTTGCTTCAAGTAATTGGAACACCCCCATTCTTTGGGGAAGGAATTTAAAATTTGAGAGTGAGGTGACTTTTTTGCATTAGGGATGTGCATTTTGTTGCCTTTCAAAAAACTGTCCAAAAAATGGGCAAGTTATTAATGTCTGCAAAATAACCTAACTTCTCTGATTGTAGGCATTAATGTTGAAAAAAATTGTATGCACAACAGGACTTTTCTAATAAATACAATTCTAAGCAGTGAGATGTGGTACAGACTCTTAGTTTTCTAGTGTCCGTTCTCTACTTATCCACAGTGCTGATTTGTTTGAATGTGGAAAAGACAAGAACTGAGGTTGCAGGTGGCTGGAAGGGTGAACACATGGAGGAGGAGTGGTGGATTAGAACTGGACTTAACACAGGGTGGGGAGGGAATTGGAGTTTGAAGGGCAGGAACTGGGAGGAGGATAGGAGTTCGGAGTTCCTAAGGAAGTAATGACTGAACAGTGAGGACTGGATAAAGGAGCTGGTGGGGCAGCTACAAGTGTCCTTAGTAAAGATACAGGATGAGCTGTGAAATAGCCTTAGCAAGAAGCTGAGACAGAAGGATACTTTGGAGTTGGGTGTACAGTGAAAGGAAGCAGTTCAGGGATGGGAATGAGTGGGAAGTATGTACTGAGAGAGGCCAGAGAGGGGAAGAAGAACAAATTGCCTGAGAAGCCAGAAGTACAAAACAAGGATTGGCTGGGCAAAGAAGCATTATTTCACACACAGGAATTCATTGTTTGAATTGTCTTTTTTTTTTTTTTTAATAATTTTTTTAACTGAGGAAATAACATAGTAAAAAAAAAAAAAAGCTCAGAAATGTGGAGTACTTCTTGTAAGAGCAAACAATAGGGAATTCTATAGTTCCCATTACCTGTGTAGTCTGCATTTTGCATCTTTGTGAATGCATTGTGGTAGTCTAAGACTGTCATCACTTTGTTTCTTACAACAGAATGCCTGTTTCACTGACTATGTGGAATGAATGTAGCCTCCTTAATGGAGTTGTTTGTTTGTTTGTTTTAAAAACACAACAGGTTAAATGAATGTCTCCTAGGATTGGCCTTGGATATAGTTGATTCTGCCTTGGGGAAAGGGGTAGACTCTTGCTTGCAGTGTTGTCTTTTATGATTAAGTATTTTGATTTCTCTTTAGTGTTCAACGTGTAGTCCTTTGCTTTAATCACATCACATCATTTAGCCCTGCTCCAGAGATAGAATTCTTAATTTCCTCATGGGCTTTTCTGTGACATGTATTGTAACATAAGAATGCTTCACAAATACTTATTTTTTTAATGTTTTTGAGGAGAGTACATAATCATGCAAGTTGGGAACTAAGATGCAAAAGTTGGTCTTTGTAACTTTGTAACTCTTAACTGGAACAACTGTAGGACCTGACTTTTAAATTAACTTTATTGTTTCTTTGCATCATAACATGTGCAATAATATTAGAACAGAATTTGTTAATTTTGTTTACAAATATGACTAATCAGTGCTTCTTCAAATTAGGCTTTCGAGCATGCAGGTAAAAAGGAACACAGAAATATTTACCATTAGTAATAGAAATAGAATGAGATTCCCAAGAGTGGCATTTTTCTGTTTCCGGCTATCTGATCTGCAGCCTCTTTCCCTTCATACTTCTCTTTCATTTTTACTTGGAGAGTCATGTATATAGCAGAACTTACAGGCTTATGAATAGCCTCTGATTCATTTCCAGAGCAGATCCCTACTGTAAGCTGAATGAAGATTGTGCCTGGGGGTGGGAGAGGAATGTTACACAATTATATAATCCAAGGACTGTGTCAGAATTCTTGAGCGCAAGGGGCATTTATTAACTTTTGATTGACTTTGAAAATGTGATTTTTCAGTCTGGGGGTGTATGACTTGAGGTTGAGGTCTAGAAAGGTTTGAGTTGATACACAGAAAAGAAAATGTTTGAGTATTTTTTGATGTCAGCTTTCCTGTGTTGAGTGTTCTGTTTTACAGGGTTTTTTAAAGTAAGATCTTCAACATTTTTATTGATGCAATTTTACCTTACAGAATTGCATTTAGTATAATATTTTTTTAAGCATTGCCTTGTAAACCAGCTGTCAACAGTGCATTAAGTAAGATTTCTAATCTTGATTTCTACATCATAAAAAGGAATTGGAGTGAGATCAAAAACGGACTTCATTGTTGTGATACTGCTGTTGAACAGGTCAGCCCTTGAGTGTCAATCAAAAGTTTGAGATGTGTGAGCGTGCAGGATGGAACTCATGGCTCTAGTGCTGCTGAGTAAGGGATCCATATTGGTTAGTCAATAGAAAATATTGGAGAGAATTTTACCTCCTGAAAGAGGGTTTAAATCAATTTGTTGGATAATCATATTCTCTCTTTCAGGCTTTTTTGCCTGTTCTAATTAATTTTCTTTGCACTGTGATGTAGTACTGCTTCGACAAGAGGAGACGGGAATGCTCACTACCCCATAAAATCTTAGAGCCAGTCGAAGTCTCTAATGGATGGTGACAAATGCACCTTTGAAACTCCTGCTACTGAGGAGGATTTTAGAATCTATGTGTCTGATATCCTGAGCAAGTGCTTTTCCTCTGTCCTGCTGAGATTTTGAGCAAAGGGGTGAAGATGGTGGCTAGTACACAGCGCGAAGTGGTCAGTTTTGTGTGCTAGGTATGTTCAAAGCATGTGTACGACTGTACTTTCCTACTCTGAAGATCTTGCCCAGGCTTAGGTGTAAAACAGCTGTTGAGCTGCTTAGTTCTGCAGAAATAGTGGCAGTTCTGACATACACTGAAGCAAAGCTGTAGGTGAACTTTCCTAGTGATAATTTAAGTGACTAATGGCTTAGAGAGTTGTAGGAACACACTGGGCACTCTAGGGTCACTATTATAAAAAATTATTGAGAATTATGGCTCTGCATATTTACTTACTGGAGTAGTTCCCTCTGGTTCTATCTAGCATGATGTAAAGGTTAGTCATGTTATTAACAGAAATGGATCATTTATTTTTACCATGGAAAGTATTAAAATATTTGAGGAATTGCAATAAAAACCGGTATGGTTTAAAAAATGTTTTGCTGGTAATTCTCTAAATATCATTACATGAACAAGCCATCATAATACTGGAAGGTAAACATTCTCCATTTTCACATCACACTGTAATCTTAGCCTGCAACCTGGAGCAAGAATAATGAAATTTAATTTAGTGCCATGTTAAATGATTATATTGAATTAGTAGACTTCACAATAGGGATTCTCTCTCTTTCTGTAAATGTTTGTGTTTATTCCTGACAAATCCTTTTTCTGGGCTCAAAGTAAACATACGATGTCATGGGATTAAGCAAATTCTTACTCACATCTTGATAAATAATTAACCAATGAAGTCTTATAGAAAACGCTGTAGATGGACTTCTGAGGATTCAACATAACTTGTTAAGTCCCAATAATTGGAAGTTAACTGTATGCTCAGCTATGGTGAATGTTCAATTGTGTATATGTAGCCTGTGGCAATTGCACGTAACCTGATTTAATTTAACTCGTTTCTTTGCTGGCTAAGGGAGGTTGGATTAGTTTGCATTTTTCATGGCTAAGTGTATATGCACAATTATTGGAAGTCAGCCGATGCACAGTAACTTGAGAGTCTGGGCTAATGAACTTGCCCAAATGTGGCTGACACTCCATGTAACCCTATGTGAATTTTGGGAAAGAACAGTATTTGTCTGAAACAGAACTGTTGAAGGTCTCCTACCTGCACCTAATTACTGATATGGATGTAAATTTGAACAAGTGTTTTGGGAAGGACAGTAAAAATAGTTGAAATATCTCATTGTAAAATATGCTAATTTAGAAATCCTGTTAGAAGATACCATAAAGCTGATTGTAGATATAAGCAGATAACTATTTTAAACAAGAACAGAAAAACCTCGTCAGTTTTATGATGATGAAGTTGACATGTTTATGGTATTTTGTTATGGAAAACAATCAATCAAAATTAGAAGATAAATGTGCTTTATAAAGGTGACCCTATAGAAATAGCATCAGTTTCCAAGGACATTAAATTTGCTGTGCTGAACTTAGAGGTTTTATTAGTAAAATGACATTTACCTTGATAGAAAGAATTCAGTTTAGTTTCATGTGTGTGATTATGATGAATAAGTATTCTGTAAATCAGGTTACATACAGGTGTGTTAATGGAGTTGTGTATCAAATAATGCTTTAAAATTATACTTCTGTGAATGGATTGCCTTCAGTGGCTTTACACGGGTATAATTAGTTGAAATTGATAGATACCAACATATTTGCTTCCTGAAATAAGTTAGAATTGCAGTTGGACTTTAAATAGTGTAGCCCCTAAAGGTTAAGGCATTCAAATAGAGTAAAATAATTATTCAGTGGACTCAGTGATTATAGTAATAAATGGTCTTGGTGCACACAAGACTATTTAAGAAGCATTTTTGTTTTTCTTTAAATAATATATAGTCATTTTGTAGATTAGATTTACCCAATTAAGACCAACAGTAGCTTTATTATGCTGTTGTAGTTACTTAGTATTGTTCTGTGGTTAATTTGGGTTTTGTCATAATCATTGTTAAGCATTTTATGAATCTTTGTGAATTAAAGATGTTTATATTTTGGGGGGAGGGGGTGGGAGTGAGTTGTGGCCTGGAGTGCTAATTGCTAAGATGTCGTGTTAGGCTCCCACTTGTTGTGATTTCTTTCCGGTGACTTTCTGAACTGTGAACATAGTTTAATAAATTCAACACTCATGTAGCTTACTAACATACTCATCAGTGGTATGTTAATGTAGATGTTAATTAGCTTCAGATAACTTGAAAGATTTTTTTTTTGTGATCACCTGTGTAAAAGGCTTATATATACGATTGTGTAATAACTCACATAGTTGTCCACTGAAAAGCACAGAGACATATTTGAAAATTTGCCTTGAAATCTTTCAGAAATAAGAAATACCTACTTGACAGTCAGTGTCTTAGAAGATCTGGAAAACGATGTTTGCTGTGAGTAAACAGTAGGAATAATTAGCAGTGGGGGGAGCTCAAGTTCCTTGTAATATGAAACTGGAAAACACAAATGTAAATGAATACTGGATTACGTGAGATAGCAGTTTAGTACTGTACCGAATACTACTGTCAGTATAAATTTTTGTCTCAGGCATAAATATTATCATGTGTGCCAAAGCATGCAGTCAATAATCTCAAACATGTGGCCTGGGAAGGCCACTTGTGGTTCTGCAAGCTCTAATTTATGGTCTCCTATGGCAACTGTTAAAGAGAAAAAAGGATTATGAGTTGAGATGTGCCCCTGGATCATCCTGTGAGTTTAATGTGAAGAGTTTAATATTTTTTTTTTTTTTTTGCAGAGGTAAACAGCCTGTTGCCACAGGAACAGATCTTTTCCTTGTTACTGCTACTTGGCTGCTCTCCTCTCAGTAGTATGTTTTATCACAGAGTTTCGTGGTGAGTTAGCGATTACACTACTGGAGAACAGGAGAGAAACTCAGTAGTTTGACAGCCTGGATGAATAGCTAGCAAAGGACAGTGTCTGTATCTGTATAGGTGCCTCAGCATCTGATGTGAAAAGGAAAGACTGAGAACCAGCTACTCCTTATTGCTACTTCAGTGTTTATCAGTCTCAATGCAAGTTTAAGGTAGTTGAGGCCTGATCCATTTCAGCTGCTTCTGGTATCTGTTCAAATGGTGTGTGACTAAAACTAGAAGCATATCATGCCTCATTTTTAATGCTTCTGTGTTGCCAGAGTATTCCCATAAAGATGTGTGGCCTCTGGGTCTCCTTTGTGCTAAAGTAATTTCCAGTTTGGAAAAAAAAGCAAGTTGATTATATTCCTTCTACAATAGCAAAGCTGGAGAGAACTGAGAATCTCCTCTAAAATGAGCCTGTGACTTGTGAAATAATGTTAATATTTCACACTGGAAAGATTGAGCTACGTCTCTAAAAGGTGGGTGTTAGCACCTGCATCTTAGGGAAGACTGCAAAGATTAGCTTTAGTTTTCCCTCAAAGGTACTGCCCTACAAATAAATATTTATATCAGTGCTGTGGTTTATGTCATTTTCATTCATCAGTGAATTTTGGTAGGCAAACAGCTATAACTATACTTTTCTCATAATAGGGTGACATAGCACACTTATTTTAGGATATTTCAAAATGTTTATGTTTTAAGTAATTAAAAAATACAGTGATGACAATCCAATTTCATTGGGGTTTTTATGTTTTTTTTTCAACATAGGTAAAACTCTCTGACATTTCAAATATATCTTACTTGCATTTTAAAATCCATCCACTTGCTGGAAAAAAGGAATACTTCATTGGAAATGGTTGCACTTCAAGTTACAAAAAGAAAGTGCTCAGCATGCGATTGTGTAAATTCTATTAAAAAATTAAGCATGATTGAGTAATCTAGTCTTCAGTTCATTTATTGATTTGGTTTATCTGCACGGTCAGTTGTGGTGGTTCATGTATCCGTAGCATATGGGCTACAGTTCACCTTTGCCTTAGCAACAGCCTTCACGATAGTGCTGTTTGAATTCTGTAGTAGAAAGCTTTGTATTAAAGCCTCAGAGAAACTGAGGGCTATAATTAGCCTTCTCTTCACAGATCCTTAAGAAAAGGAGATGGTCATCATTTGGAGTGAAGTGCCTAGCGAATAAAGTACATAGAAGATAAGCAAAATAACTGTGGGTTGCATACAGGCAGGGATGGACGGATACAGTGTGGATTGTCTTGGCATGATCCTGTAAGGACCAATCAAACCTTCGTGGAGCGGTTCCTTGGCCTTCTCCATATGCTCATAACATAGTCAGCTTGGCAGTTCAGTTAGTAACTTGGAACTGTGTCCCTGGCCGAAGACATGCTCTTTTATTTTAGCATATCAGTTTAGAATTTAGAGATCTATTTATAGGATTTTATTTAATAAAAATATTAATATCTGCAATTCATAGAAATAAAGTTCACAAATGGGAAAAGGCAATTTTTGCTTGTTTCAGTCATTAATTGATGCTCAACTTTCTTATATTGGAAGGTGTGACATACTTATATAAATAATGAAAAAATATTTGTCATATATTAATGAATAGAGAAGTAATAGCAGTGCATTTATCCTCTTTGAGATTTTACCAGTCACCTCTTTGAAGAAATAATTTTGAGAGCACTTTTTTATTTTACTATGTATTTTTTTTTGCCATGTTTTTTATTTGTCA
Organism: Dromas ardeola; assembly: GCA_013398915.1. Classification (NCBI taxonomy): domain Eukaryota; kingdom Metazoa; phylum Chordata; class Aves; order Charadriiformes; family Dromadidae; genus Dromas; species Dromas ardeola. Next base: position 50,656 of record VYZM01017371.1, on the reverse strand, counting down.
ACCGCATTATCTCCTTGCTTTTCTAAGTGAGAGCTTGTATATGTGCCATAATTAGAATATGCTTTCTGGAAAGGCCACATGAATTCTTCAGTAACTGAAGTTGGAAACAGACTTAACTAAACCAAAACAAGCTGCTCGTATACTGAGATTTAGATTCTGTATTTCTTTGTTGTTAGTTTAAACATCCTACTTTTTTTAAAAGTGTAATCCTTTTTCATTAGTAAAGGCTTGTTCAACTCTCCCCCATTCCACACTCTCCCCAGTTTTGACATTGACTGTTTAATCACTAACTCTTGTAAGCCAGTGAAGAAGCCACATAATGAAAGACCGCTCTGGGGTTAGGGGGAAATAAGTATCTTTCTTGTGGTGTTTTACTTTGGACCATTGACACAAGAGATTGGGTGGAGTATGAATGAGGCTGTCTTTCTCTGGTTTGTACGTTATAACAGATTATCAAATGAGTGCTTTGCAAGTGTGTGATATGAACAAGATGGAAAGGCTTTAGTAACTTTCTCACCTTACAAAACATGAACTGACGTATTTTGACTTGGGTGAGTTGCGTAGCTTTGTGGGAGAAAATTTGATTTCTGAGGGTTTTCTGAAAGGGCGTGTTTGTTGATCTGCAATAAATTTGTTTTACAGTATTGTAGTGTTTGATTAGAAGTATTTATAAATGATTTAGGAATACTGACTTTCAAAGTATGTTACTAAAATAGATCCTGAGAAATGTTTTGGCTGATTGGAAGATGTTAACGAGTTAAAAATTTCAGTATAATAGAACAGACAATGCTGCTTGTATGTTTTTCTTTTTTTTTTTTCTTTTCTTTTCTTTCAATACACTTCTTATTTCCTTGGCTTTTGGGGAAATATGGTTAGCGTATATGAATATGTTGTCTTGTTTGCTTACTTGTATTTAGTTGTAGCAAAAATGTGAACGAGTGTGAACTTTGTATAGTATGTTGTACACTTGTCGATGTTTTTATTTTGCTTTGGAGTAGAGTGTTAATGTATGGCATCTCTGAACAAATTTCTGGAAAAGTTGTGGCAGTAAAAATACTTAGATTGACATTAGAAAACAACATAGTGATATTGTGTGAAAAAATAAATCAAAGTGTACTAAAGCTGCAATTAGAATGTAACTGAAGTGTTTTATTTTAGAAATATTGTAACAGTATAAAGCTGAAACACCTTAGTTCTCTAATTTTAAAATAAAGCCTGTTTAAATGGAAGCATTTTCTAAGCTATGTCCACTTTGACAAATGACAGTTTTCAGTGAAACATTCTAATTTAAAAATTCGCATTCAGCTTAATGGGCAGCTGTCTGGGAGAGAGGATATGCATAAATCCTTTCTCTCTAGCCATTAATGGTGAGGGAAGTGGGAATTTCACCAGTGCCTCTCCCCTGTACCTTATTTATAGGGGCCTTATATGCTGTAATGTAATCTGAGTAATGTTCTTAAACTTCTGGCTATCAAATGATTTCTCTTTTGTATATGTATAAGATAGTAGCTGTAAGATCTCTTCCAGATTTTGCATGTGCTTCTTGTTTTTCCTGTTATTTTCTAGATCCTATCGCAGTCCACTTCAGAGAGCCTTAGACAGCTTTGATCTCATGGATCATTTTAAATTTTGCTAAATAGGCAGGTTTACTAAGAGGTTGTAGGAGATAGCTAGGACTTTTGGAGGAGGTTGAGTTGTCTGGGTGCTTATGTGAATATTTTTTTGATATTTCTTTTGGCAAACAAAAATTCCCTTTTTACCAGATGTGAATTTAGAAAATACAAGACACAGAGGGTTAAGGTGTTTGTAGTTCAGTTTGTGACCTCTCACCCATAGCCCGATCTACTGTGCTTTTTGTCAGGTTCATATGGCAGGACAGTAGTCACATGGTTGTACAGCTTCCCATCTTCAAGACCCCTACATCTAAATTTCCTTAAGCTTACGAAAATACTGTATGTGCAGTGACTATATCAAGGGCAGCTAGGGAAATCAAGGTATTCAATGAAGTATAACTTTATAGCTGAATTTCCTAATTTCTTATACTTTGAAATTGGCGGTTTAGTTATACAAGTTTAACAGTATAGTACTTGGGGAGCATAAAGACCATTAATACAAGCTTTTGTGGATAGTGTGAAATGAAGTTAGTATCTCTTTTCAGAGTGTGAGAGTTTATTAGGAGTGAACATGCTTCGTCAGTGTGCACCCTATCCTAAATTATTGAATATTTACTTTGTTTAGTTGGTTTGTTTACGTATACAGTAATACTTTCTCCACTATAGGTAGAGCAGGAGTTTTGAAAATTATTAAAATTGAACTAGGTTATTCAGAACCATTGAGAAATAGTTGATATACAGGGCTATGATATTCTGACTCCCTAGCACTAGAAAAGTAAGGAGAATGCTTTTATTCAAAATTGGTAAATAAAACCTCCATATCAAGTTCTATTTATTTTTTGTGATAAGAACCCTCTGTAACACTGCAGTTTAATTTACATCTGTGAAAGGACAGTCTTTAAGAACTAGATTAAAAATCTGTGATAGTGCTGTTGTATGCAGTCATTACATATTGACTGAAGAGTGCATTCTGGATTATGTATTTCCCCCTTCTCTTGTTTGTGTTTGAGGTGGAAAATGTAGGGGTTTGTGGGGTTTTGTTTTAAGTCATGTTACCAAACAGATGGTCATATGCAAGAGTTTAACTGAGAAAAACACTAATGGAATCTGAAATACTCTAATATCTAGTTTTACAGTGTTTCTTCTCTTAAACCTCATATTGATATCGCTCGTCCAGCCACGCCTGTAACTACAGCTTTAATTTGCCTAAACTAAAACAGTTACTAATTTAGGTACTGTTACTGGGGAAGTGTTACTGGCCAGAAATTTTTTTGGTGGATTTGATAGCAATAATCCTGCCTGTGTTACCTGTCTGAGTGGGTGTCTATATATAATGCAAAGAGAACTGACAAATGTGTAATTTAAAAAAACCAATTTGAGTACTAGGCAGAAAAAAACCCAACCAACTGGCAGGCAGTCCAGTTGTGACTCCAAACAAAAAATGTCCCTTCTGATTCCTAAAAATAGCCTTTCAGAATATTTGATTATTTTAGTATGGTCAGTTGCTTTTCAGTCTGTTTTCTGAAACTAAGGAAGGCATGTTCTCAGTGTGTTGAGAATTACTTTTTTTTTGTTTTCTAATTAGGATTTGTTTATCCAACTGAAGGTATGAAACCACTGAGACAGGTAGTATGAGACCAGACCATAATATTAACAGTAATCACGTTACTCTTCTATGTACTTCAGGTTACCTGTGTAGTATAATTCCATAGCTTTTCAAGTTCCCAGCTTAAAGAGCAAGTGGGTAAAACATGGTAAGAGCACAGAATCGTAGCTTGGTTTGGGTTAGAAAGGACCTTAAAGATCATCTAGTTCCCACCCCCCTGCCATGGGCAGGGACACCTCCCACTAGACCAGACTGCTCAAAGCCTCATCCAGCCTGGTCTTGAACAATTTCAGGGAGGGGGCATCCACAGCCTCCCTGGGCAGCCTGTTCCAGTGTCTCAACACCCTCACAGTAAAGAATTTCTTCCTGATACCCAATCTAAATCTCCCCTCTTTCAGTTTAAAACCATTACCCCTTGTCCTATCGCTACACTCCCTGGTAAAGAGTCCCTCCCCATCTTTCCTGTAGGCTCCCTTTAGGTACTGGAAGGCTGCTGTAGGTCTCCCCAGAGCCTTCTCTTCTCCAGGCTGAACAACCCCAACTCTCTCAGCCAGTCGTCATCGGAGAGGTGCTCCAGCCCTCAAATCATCTTGGTGGCCCTCCTCTGGGCCCATTCCAACAGGTCCATGTCCTTCTTGTGTTGAGGACTCCAGAGCTGGATGCAGTACTCCAGGTGGGGTCTCCCCAGAGTGGAGTAGAGGGGGAGAATCACCTCCCTCAATCTGCTGGCCATGCTTCTTTTGATGCAGCCCAGGATGTTGTTGGCTTTCTGGGCTGCAGGCATGCATTGCTGGCTCATGTTGAGCTTCTCGTCCACCAACACCCCTAAGTCCTTCTCAGCGGGGCTGCTCTCAGTCCATTCTCTGCCCAACCTGTATTTGTGCCTGGGATTGCCATGACCCAGGTGCAGGACCTTGTATTTAGCCTTGTTGAACTTCGTGAGGTTCACACAGGCCCACCTCTCAAGCCTGTCCAGGTTCCTCTGGATGGCATCCCTTCCCTCCAGCATGTTGACCACACCACAGAGATTGGTGTTATCGGCAAACTTGCTGAGGATGCACTTAATCCCGCTGTCCATGTCGCCAACAAAGATGTTAAACAGCACCAGTCCCAGTACTGACCCCTGAGGAACGCCGCTTATCACTGGTTTCCACTTGGACATTGAGCCATTGACTGCAACCCTTTGAGTATGGCCATCTAGCCAGTTCCTTATTCACCTAATGGTCCATCCATCAAATCCATGCCTTTCCAATTTAGGTACCAGGTTGTCATGCAGGACAGTGTCAAACACTTTACATAAGTCCAGGTAGATGACGTCAGTTGCTCTCCCCTTATCTACCAATACTGCAGCAACATGTAGAAGGTGGTATTATTACAAAAGGAAAATCTGCAAAGCTTGGCAACTTTTTAAAGTTTCGAGCACCTTAGCACCTGATTAGACAAAGGGTGCAAAAATGCACCCTTCGTCTGATCAGGTACCAGACACAGCTTACACAGCTTGTGCCTTATGACTCTTGAAATTGGATGACTGATGTTAAATTGTTAAGAAATGCCTTTTTCCACCTACTGCTTGAGAGATCTTGGTTGTATTGTGGCAGAAATCCTGACAACTAGATAGCAAATTTTTTTTTAAGTTAACCACTAGCGTTGCAATACACTGTTTTTGGGAATTGACATACAAACTGGTGTTTTTAAAGAATGTGTTCTTGTAGTCTGTTGGTTAAGCTTTGCCTTAACTAGATATTTTAAATTGAACTTTGGATTTGCCATTTACTTGGTAGGTCTCACTAAATTTCTGTGTAAGGTTATACCTTAGACAAATTATACTTTGATCTCTAAATCGTTTTGTGGTACTTGAATGAGGTGATACAGTCTCAAAGATTGTCTCAGTTTCTGCAGCCAAAGACTGAATTAAAATGCTTGCTCACAATTTCTCAGAAGAACCAGGTGCTGGAAAATGCAGGCTGAACCTGGTAAAAGTGAGGGAAGTCTTTCTTACCTGACCTAGGTAATGAAATTGCTTTTAAAACCATGAACAAGTGTTAGAAGTTTAACAAGTAACTGGGGAAAAAAAAAAAAGAAAGCTTTTGGATAAGAAGGGTGTTTTCCTTTGTGTTGGGCATTACCTAATGTGGGATCTATTCTTAATTGAACTCTGTTGCTAGTGGAGCTGTATCTGATTGTGAATAGTATAAAAACTGACGTGGCCTATGATTCTTATTGTTAAGGAAAGGAAAAATAATAGAGAAAAATACTGCATCTGAAAATGTTGTAGTGTTAAAAATTTGAAGTGCATTCAGTAACAGCAAAATACTGGAAGCAATTCTTAAAGCAATGTTCTCCCGAGCCTTTTTTTTTTTGCTTCTCCAATTTCTACAATCCTTGGTTTTTAAACCCTTTTCAAGTTTACTTCTGCAAAGATCTCCATGTGACCAAGGAACTGCAGAAACCATTCTGTTGCACAGGTATTGCAAAACTTCCAGTGACCTACACAAGTTTCTACAGGTCAGTTAATACCTCAGCAGCTTCTATCTCGTACAGAAGGCTGAAGGTTCCTTCCCCCATGATACAAGAGTGATGAAATACCAGTGGTACACTGGTGGTCACCCGTTTTTGAACACCTCTTTTCCCTATGGTGTGTCATCTTAACAGTGCAACAGAAATACTATGAATGCCAGCATTAGCACAAAGTATAGTAACTGCATCACATTGAGGCCAACTATTTTATTTAGCTTTCCTCTCTACTCTCTTCAGTGGACAGCCTGACCTCCAACTCCAAAATTTTTTCATATTTTGATATTACAACCTTCAGATTGCACATGTTGTGTTCACAATTATCCCTTTGTAATCAAGGGAAAGAAAAGCCACAAAACCAAACCATATCAGAAGTTACGGACTTTAAAAATGCTTGTTCTTACTAAATTTGATCATATGTTTAATTTTGTGATGTTAATTTCCAAAAAGATGGAAAGAAGAGAGAGGTGAAAGGATGATGATGATGTTTGTACAAGCCTTATTCCTTGTTTGCAGCATTCAAGCATAAGACTTTTTTGCTAAAGGCTGGAAATAACTACCTGCCGTTTAATGGACAAGTGCCTCTCCTTGTCCACCACATCTTATATTGATCATGCATCTTTCCTTACCACCTTCTGGAGCTCAGACAGCTTCCTGCTCCTTGACGGGCTAATGTCAGTCTGACAGTTTGCAGAACCCATAAATATTTCTGACAAATATTGCTACTCAAGCCCAGGCTTTACTTGCCTCTTCATAAAAGTTCTACTTATTTTCTAGTATTTACTAGTGCTGTTATTTGTGAATCATAAATTGTCTTGGGTCATTAAGCTTTTTGACGAGGATTACCTGGCAGTGTTGGAGGTGTTGCCAAAATATTTCTGAAGTTTCACCCAGAAGCTGTTACTGCATTGAAGGCAAGTGTGCATAATTTTAAGTTGGAAATCAGGCTGTCCACTGAATAGAATTCAAGTTAGAGAAGAGCTTGCTCTTAATATCTGGAATAGGAGTCTGTACAAAATGAGCCATTTTCAGGGGACAGTGAGGATTAAGTTCAAAGTATGCTATATATTCATGAGTGCAGTCTACACAATGTTACATAATGGGTAAGCTGTCGACATATTGTACAGATGTTTCAGACCTCAGCTGTGAGTTGTTTTCAGTGAGTCTATTCAGTAGACCAAATTTTCTTGCTGGGGGTTTGTTGACAAGTGAAATATCAGGTGGAGTTTGAATTTGTTTGCTTCTCTGGAGATCACCAGGAGTAATTTTTGTGGAGTATAAATATAGAAGTTGCAGTAATTTTGCTGACTTCTCAGTCTGCAGTAGTAGTAACTTGCGTAAGTCTTAGGTGTTTTTCTCTACAGTAGTACCAGTGAAAATGGCCATAGCAGCCGTGCTGCAGAACAGTGTAAAGTAAAGTTTCGTGGATTCTGCAGAACAGTATGATAGAAAATCTTCAGTGACCTAAGTGTATTTGAATAGTGCATGTTACCATGATTGTATGTCTTTATTTTGATGTGGATAAAGTATATGGTCTTATTTTAAATCCAGCTTATTTTATATTGTTCTTGCAAATGATTTTTGGCACACGGATGCTTATCATTATATAATTATCCTGCCAGAGGTACAGAAAATGCTAGGTTTGTACTGGAATAGCTGAAGGCTTTTGTCAGGTGTGTGGGACCAAGTAGGGTGTTTGGCAGTGGATTGAACAATGGGATGTGAGTGTTTGAAGTGACCAGTTTTCCATATAGACCAACTTTTGGTAAGATGGTAGCGACAGGTGAACAAAAAAATTACATGCTTTAAATCATCACATAGTGTCTGTAGTACTTGGAGTTGAGAAGCCTTTCATTAGCGAGTCATTTTCATCATTGATGATCAAGTTCCCATAACCTTTCTCTGGTTTGGTTTTTGTTTTGGTTTGTTGTGGTTTTTTTTTCTTTGTGGCTTTTTGCCCACAAGATATATGTCAGGTACACATCTCAGGTTTAAATTATTGCCATATAATATTTAAGAATTTGGAAATATTGGCAGACTGGACAGAAAAATTCAGCACATCTGTGCTCTGGAAGATTACATCACTTTCTCACCACTGTTTCTACTAATACTTACGTTGAGTACACTACAGTGTTGGACTTCTCTCCTGAGGGAGGAAAGGGAGCAGAATTAATCCTAGTTTTTCTTGGTGTTTCTGTAGTAATAGTTTCTGTTGATCTTTGAGTGAAGCAGTGGCAACAGTGTGGAAAGAAACCTGGCTAATGAATAGAACTGATAGAGAAAGAAAGCAGTAGGGCATAGAATAAGTGAATTTGAGAAAAGATTTTTGTGAAACAATATTTTTGAAGAGTTGCTGGTAGCAAGAGTAGTAGGAAAGGAGGCATATTTGATTTTGCTTTAGCAGTTAAAATACGCAGAAGGAGGCAAAGGGAGATAAATGATTAGTGCCTTTCTCCTGTTTCTCAGTCCAGCTATCTTAATTGCATTAGAAATTAAAAATATAGATTTCTTCTTGAGTACTCCCTTTCAGAATAAGATTAGGTCATCTCATTCTTAGCCTCCTGTTTGTGTACTATATTGTCCTTTCTCGTTGAAATGAATAATGAATCAGAGACAGTGCTGTGAGGGCGGTAGCTATCAGTGACAGTAAGCTACAGAAACAGTTCAGCTGTTACGTGGAACTTTATCCTGCACTTTATGTCAGCACCTTTAGGGCTACTAGTGACTTTCACTAACTACAATCAGAGCATCTCTGATTCTCAGGTTGTCCTGCATTTACTGCTTTGTATATTAATTAGTATTCCTGTTTTCTGATGCATTCATTTAGAGAAAGTCATGGGACTAACTTTTGTCAACGGATAATGCTGCTTCTTGCTCCAGTTTCTCTGTTTATGTACACAGTACAGCAAGCTGTTTAATTTATATTGTGTATGGTCCAAATTAAAAATATATGAATACCAGTGGGGTGATTCAGACTCCTGCTTCTGTGTCTTTAATCCAAACTTACAATATGAGACACATAGTTTGATAAAAGTACCACACTAATGCAAAAGTAAATGAAACAGAAAGCTTCCTGTTATATAAAGCATAGGTTTTCTAGGGCTAAACTTTCATTGCCAAAATATGATAGCGTAATGTTTTTGTATCTTAACAGAAGCATATTTGCACTTTATAGCAGTTGCAAAACTGCGGGGCGTCACATGCAGTTGCCATAGCTCCGCTGATGCACTGTAGCCCGAGAAGAGCCCTAAGCCGGAATATTGATAGTATATGGATAGAGGAAATCTCGATGTCCACAGTTCTTGTACTTAAAACTCATCCAGCGATTCATCAGGAAAATAATAAAATCCATTCCTGAAATAAGCAGTTTTCAAAAATGGTGAACGAGTAGCTTGTGACTTCAGCTGTGTAACTGCCTTCTATACTAAAAGTTGCATAAGCTTTAGTCTCAGGAAAGATGGGATAATTTATGGGTACATAAAGTAGGTAAATACAGTTATGTTTATAAATATGTATAAATAGGGTATACAAGTTGTGCCTTGTGTATGACCATCTGCAAGTGTTCTGTGCTTTTCAAGGAGGATATTGTTCAAAAGAGATTTCAGGGTGGAGAACACAAAGGACTTGTGGTAAATCTAGGAAATGTACTTTGTATACAGAAGACAGAGCAAAGCATTTGACTGTTAGTGAGAAAGGGGCAAATGGTAGAAGGAGCTGGCCTTATTGACAATGTGGAGGAGGTGGAATGAAGCGTGTTGTGAGACAAGGTGTGTAAGTGATACGTAACATCAAGTGGTAAAAACTATGCAAAGTCTTGCAGCTCTAACCTTGTGGGATACAGATGTAAGCTGTGTGAAGATACAAGAAAAAAAGGTGGACTCAAAATGCCTTGAAGACAGTTGTAAAAACAAGTTATGCTGTGGGCCATCAAGACAAAACCAGTCTGAAACCAGAATGTAAACAACATGATCAGTTTAAAGAAAAGATACTGACAAACTGCAGTGGGTGTGACAGAGGGCCAGTGAGGGGGCTGGAGCATGAAGTGTAGAAGCAGAATCTGAAGTAACTGGGTTTGCTTAGCCTGGTGAAGAGAAAGCTAAGAGGGATTAAAATGCTGCCTTAACTAGCTAATGAGCATTTATATAGAAGACAAGACAAGCTCCTCTGAGGTGCACAACAAAAGAAGCAACAGCTTCTGTTGCAATAAGGAAAATTCTGTTTGGATTTAACAGGGGAAAAGTCAATCCTTGGAAGTATTCAGAACTTGACTAGGAAGGCCTTTAGTAACCTGATGTAACTTTGAAGTTGCTCCTAGTTTGAGCAGAGGGTTGGTCCAGAATTCCTTCTAAACCTAAATAGATCTATGATTTGTGGCAACTTGTTTGTTTAGAATCATTATCTATACTTGTAGCAACAGGAGTTATTGAGGGAAAGCATTGTTAAAATACTGGACCAGTTAAATCTTACTTGGATGACATATTGAATATAATCCAACCATACACATGAAGTTTCATTTAAGCAAAATACTAGGAAGTTGTTATTCTGTCTGAGTTACATGGTATCTCTCATGGATTTGATGAAATTAAATATTTCAGTTAGGTTAAGATGTTTATCTTAATCAGCTCTGCGGAAAGAGACCTGGGAGTCCTGGTGTACAACAGGATGACCATGAGCCAGAAATGTGCCCTTGTGGCCAAGAAGGCCAATGGCATCCTGGGGTGCATCAAGAAGAGTGTGGCCAGCAGGTCGAGGGAGGTCATCCTCCCCCTCTACTCTGCCTTGGTGAGGCCGTATCTGGAGTACTGTGTCCAGTTCTGGGCTCCCCGGTTCAAGAAGGACAGGGAACTGCTGGAGAGGGTACAGCAAAGGGCTACAAAGATGATTAGGGGACTGGAACACCTCTCTTATGAGGAAAGGCTGAGGGAATTGGGTCTGTTTAGTCTGGAAAAGAGACGGCTGAGGGGGGATCTTATCAACACTTACAAATACTTAAAGGGTGGGTGTCAGGAGGATGGGGCCAGGCTCTTTTCAGTGGTGCCCAGCGACAGGACAAGAGGTAATGGGCACAAACTTAAGCACAGGAAGTTCCATCTCAACATGAGGAGGAACTTCTTTACTTTGAGGGTGGCAGAGCACTGGCACAGGCTGCCCAGAGAGGTGGTGGAGTCTCCATCTCTGGCAACATTCAAAATGTGCTGGACGCGTTCCTGTGCAACCTGCTGTAGGTGACCCTGCTCTGGCAGGGGAGTTGGACTAGATGATCTCCAGAGGTCCCTTCCAACCCTCCCATTCTGTGATTCTGTGATCTAAAAGGTAGCTTTTAAAATGTATTTTCAAATGTCTATATCTAATTTACCATATTTGCATATCCAGTTTTTGAAATTCTGTGTTCAAATGAAGAAAGAAAGGGTTGTGAATAGTTGTACTATTTTGCGTAGAGGTATTTCCTACAGGGTGTTACTCAAAACAATCATAGTTACAAGTTCAGTTCTTTCCTAACATTTTTATTCTTTGTCTCCTGTTCCTATGGATGGACATTTTCTGTAGGTAGGGGCTGTTGTGTAGCTTTAAATCAGTGTTCTTTCACAGTAATGATAGTTAAAGAATGTAATTTGATCTTTTCTAAAGAACATGTTTTATTCTTTTATCTCCTGAAAAGTTATATGCTTTATATATGCATATGTGGTACAGGACCTCATTTTGTAGGTAAGTGCAAGAAGGAACGCACTTTTATTGTAAAGCAATGTTAAATATTAAAAGATTGTTAATAGTAAATACAAGTTCTGAAGGTCAATGTACGATCTCCTTAAAATAGCAGATTTGTTAAAAAGCCATGAATAAAAAAAATAATTGTATCACTTGTGGATTTAAGGTTGCTAGCTGTTGTCAGTACAAGGAAGGATGGGAATACCCATCAGGAAAAATTTGATGACCTTGAATGCTGCAGAAATAGAAGTAGGATGAAATTTAAGTGCCAAATGTTGATACATTTAGGGATTCATTACTAGAATTTCCGCTGTAAGCAGACACCTTTTCAGCTGGGTATGACAGAGGAAGCATAAGATCTGTGTATATTAATATTATTACAAAATACCTAGTCACTCATCAGTAAAATGAGACTATTAAAAAGCACATGCAGTTTTTGAATCTACCAGGAGAGGTATGTCTGTGTGGAGATATTAAAGTATCAGAATATATGCACTGAGATTGCGTTGGTGCCTGGTTCCTTTGTGCTCAGGAAAAAAATAATCAGATGGTATCAAATGTAGAGGTTAGTAAGAAGATTGGGAAAATTTATTTTATGTGAAAACTTATTTTGTAAGAGGAGACTCTCAGCATAACTTACAGTGCAGCAGTCTGAACTAATTTGTTTACATAGCTTCTGGGCTACAGCTGGCTCATAACAGACTAGCTCAGTGCTTACTGAATGATACTCTTGATATTTCACCTATTCATGCAACAATTCCCAAGCTTTCTTTTGCTCTTGATCTATTTCTGAGCTTGTGACCATGCTTTTTTTGCAAGTGGTGCTCCTGCTGTTAAATTTGTCAAATCTGTAAACTGCTTGTGTTCTACAGCACCATCTTTAGGACCTCTCTAAATTTTCTGGAAGGGTCCACATGTGGAAAGGAGAGGAACTACAGGCAAAGAAGATGCAAGAAAAAGGGAATATAAACTGACTCGGAATAATTCCGTTCCTGAAATCCATATAAAGCTCTGAAGTGCAAAAGAATGAGATACTGGAATTACCTTTCAATAAGAATGATGAAGGCAAAATGTTTAACTATTTAAGGAAGAAAAGTTGATGAAATTACTAAATGCTTGAAATACATTATGTGATATAAGCAATAAGGGTCTGGACTCCATGATCAGGGAAATGCATATTTCTTAAGCAAACAGTGTGATAAATTGTTTAATAATTTCTGATGTATGTAATGTGAAAAGATAAAAATCTGTAAATAGCAAAAGTTACAAGAAGTGAATAATTACATTACAGGACTACTATATTTAGCCATATTCAATGCCATGGAATTCCTGTTACACCTTCAGCTTCTGGTAGTTCTTGACTGTACCCCTCTTGGAGAAGGAGTTTTGTATCTAATTTATTCAGGTGGCTTTCTAAAGTGTATTCTGAATGTTACATTTTTACATTGATAGCTAAAGTTTCTGGGTTTTATTTGGTTTTGTTTTTTTTTTTTTTTCTTTCTGTTGGGAATATAGAGTCGTTGGTACTACTAGCTGGTGAGATGAATTTGTCCCTCTCGCTTTGCTTAGCTGGGGTTTACTATTCATATGTAAATCCATTGGTACTAACAGGATTAAGGTTTCCGGGTATCTTAAGGCAGAAATGAAACATACATTTATATAGTGTTGAACTGGTTTAGTTGAAGGATTTGTTCAAGTGTAATGCAGAACCTAAAGAAGTAGTGCGTTTGAAATGAAGAACCTGATTTGATGCTGTGTTTGTAGGTGGACACTTGAAAAAACAAACTTACATGCTTTGCATGTTCCCTTTTCTTTAAAAGGAATACAATAAATGGTGGTGTTGATTTGTAGTCATACTGCTATAGGAGCTATTTGTTCAAGATGTGAGAATGGCATTGTGTTGTGTGATTCACAAAAACATAGTTAAGACCCTGTTTTGGAAAGGTTGCTTTCTAAGGGCATTTTGTGTTACTTATTCTTTTTACCAAAATTATTTCTGTTGCTAAGGTGCATTTCTTTGTTTCAAAGGAAAAGGCTTGACACTTTAATTTCTAGTCCAAAGTAGTTTTAGTCTGTCTTCATGGCTTTTCAGAGGGGACATTTGTTTGTGAATGCCTTTGTGAATGACCATGTTTGGTAGGTTTTAGAAATGTGTGTGGAGGAGGCTGAGGAGTTTTGTGTTTTGTTTCCTGTATATCTTGGGGCTGGACTAGGTGACCTTTAAAGGTCTCTTCCAGCCCAAACTATTCTCCGGTTCTATGCCCTATAACAAAGGCAAAGGACTTCGTGATGTGCCTTCCCTTCTTTTCCCAGCAAGGTCAGAGCTCTGCAGCTGAGGAGTTGAAGACACTTCTCCAATTCCCCTATCCCAATAACTTAGTAAATAGTGTGAATGACATCATGATACTTGGCTGTATCATTATTCTTTGCTTGGTGTTAATATTAAAGTTTCAGCTAGTATGACTCATTTTGTCTGAACCACTTGTAGTCAGCAGTACACAATTTCCGTACCTGGCAGTAGACAAAGCCTGAAAACTTTCAGAGTACCAACTGATTCTGTTGTGCGTTTTTCCCCAAAAGTCGTTTGATTAGTTTCAAATTATTTGAAAGCACTTTGGAAGAAAAACTTTTAAGTTTGGCAGTTATAGAAAGATAAATATATAAAGTTCTTGAAGTTTATAAAATTCATGTGAAACTAGACAAAATTTCTAGGTTTGCAAAATTTAGAAGTTCATATGAGTAGATTCAGTTTTATCAGTGAAGTAAAGCTACAAATGAATACAGGTTGAATGAGATTTGGATTATATTACTTTAATATTCTAGGTTGCTGTTGGTTATACCACCATCATTTCATGGCTTGGTAAGTTGCAACAGCATTTCATCATGAGCCCTGTTCTTTTGAATCAGGGATTTGATAAGTCACCTTTAACTCTGAGTTAAATTGTTGGTATGTTCAGCTTGCTGGCTATCATTTGTCACTTTCTGTAGTATTTTTCTATCTATTGATAAATGTTTCTTAAGATTGTGAGTGCTGTGCAATTCCTTAGCTTGATTTCTTACAGAAAGAAACACAGTTGTACCAAATTCTGAACCTTTCCTGCCAGTATCAGTTGTATCTGGAAGAGGAGTGCAAGTCTTAAATTTTAAGAAAAGTTGTTATTGCAGGCTTCATGAAGACTGTCTTGGCTGAATGTGGTATAAGTTGGAATTAGTTCTACCCTGACTTGTTATCAGGCAGCCAAAACTCTGTGAGTTAGCATTAGGGTAAACTTCATGACGTGTAAAATATGTAGCCTATGCATTATGGTCTTCAAATAGCAAGCAAACTGAAAGTTCTATTTTTAAAATGATCACAGTGAAAAACATAGACCGTCATCATCCATGGAGGTATACCTTTTGCATGTAGTATGTGTTAGTTTAGATGTTGAGAAGACTTCATCTAGTTTACTTGAATTACTGTTTTTAAATGTTACATTAGTTACTGTTTTTAAATGTTATGTTACTGGTTTACGTGAAGTTCATGTAAAGTTACTAAAATGTTTTAAAAAGAAAAAAGTGTGTGCAAACTAAACCAAACATCCTCGAAGTAATGATCCACTGAATTATTTCTTGAGGGAGATTGTACCTGGAAACAAAATTCAGTCCACACGGTTTGAGATGAAGGACAGACCTTTACAAGTTGCTGCAAAACTGCAGGAACTAAGAGGGACAAATGAGAAAACTGGTATTAAAGGATTGTTGTGGTTTTGGCCAAATTGGCTAATGGCTGGCAACAGATGCTCTCCCCCCACGTCTTGTATACAGAGAGGAGGAGGAGAAATAAAGAGATTTATGAGTTTAGAAGAAACTAAACTACTTTAATGAAATATTAATAATAAGATAAAAAGGAAAATAATGAAATAGATATAGTATATATAAAACCGTATTAAGCTCCCAGGATGACGTCACCGGCAGGCACTGGGGAAGTCCCAGACTGGACTCAGCAACAGGTGGGAACTGGATTCCAAAGCTGGAGTTAAGGACACGCGGATCGGGATCAAAGGCAGATGAACAGACGGGGTCCTCCTCGAACATTGGTCATTGAAGGAAGAGAGACCTGACCCTTTGATCCCTCAGCTTTTATACTGAGCATGGGGCAGATGGGATGGAATACCCTGTTGGTCAGTTTGGGGTCCATTGTCCTGTCTGCTCTTCCCTGCAGGTGGGGCCCCTCTACGCTTTTCTGTTTCTACACTCTAACGGGGCAAATAACGAAATTTGCTAACCTTGGTGGCTATAGCAATAAGTATAAGCAAGAGCCTCTCTGTGTACCATTCGTTGGCACAAACTGTAAACAGTGGTCTTATCACTCTGAGAATGAACCGTTTTTGGCACAACACGCTGTTAATTTCAGACAGTTAGAAGAGGCCTAGCTAAGAAGTAAAATTACTGAACAGAAAGTTAGTTCTGTTTTACCTCAAACCAGGACAAGGGTCTAAAAGTTCGACTGTTTTTTATTTAGTCCTCAGTAATCTGATAAAAAGGAAAAACATAGAATTGTCAGTGCTGGTTACTTGCCGGTTCTGTAGTTTCTTATTAATTGTGCAGAGTATTGCTTAACAACGTCAAAATACAGAATAATTTGTGAAATATTCAGCTGTGTCTGCAGCTAAAAGGAAATGGTAATGTATCTCAGCATCTGTACAGGTAGTACAGATACTGGAGTTCCATAGTTGACAGTGTAGTCCTTTGCATCCAGAAACTCTGTAGCTAACATTTAAAACTGAATCTTGGATTACTGAGTAGTTAGATTAAAAAAACCCCAAAACCGTTCAAACAAAAAACGTAACAAAATTATACAATGACAGAACTATCTTATGCTTCAGTTTTGCAAGGGGGGAAAGTATTTGTTTAGCTTTCTGAGGTAGAACTCCAAACCAAGCTGAGCAGGTGGTGTGTAAAGTAAGTGTCAGAGGATCATGCATGGTTTTTATCTTGACTACTTAATACATACAGATTTTTCTTACTTTTTTTTTCAATGCTATCGTAAGTGGTTATCTGAATTTACCCGTTTAAACTATATCTGATGGCTTTACCCATACCCAGAGAACGAGCAAATACTGTGATTTTTAGGGTGGGCATTTATTAAAACAAGATTCCTGGGGATTATGTCTTCAGAAGATGGAAGAATTTAACGTTTTGTTAGTTTGTAGATAATTGATACTCGAAAGATGTAGAATGAAGCTTACTATAAGTCAATCAGCATCCAACCTGAGGAGACACTTAATTTCTCTTTTATAAGACATTCTTTATCAGATGAGATACTGAATCGATTGGTGCTTTGGTGGGAAATTGAACTCAAGTAGATAATAAAGAATTGAAGGATCTATTGTCCCTTTCATAGAGATTTTCAAATACAAGATTTTAGTTGTAGAGAAAAGCTATGATAAAAGGTTCAGCATCTCAGAAAAAATCTTACACTGAGATCCTGGCTGTTCGTGATTGTTACTAGTTCTGTTTCAGTGTTCAGAAGGATAGTAATATTACTCTGAAACATTTAAATGCCTTGTATGTCCAAGCAGAATTACTGTAGAAGTTTCACTTATCTGCAATTAGAAATCATATGTACATTACATAAAAGCTGACATGATGCATGAGACAAAATAATTTTGTGTTGTAATTTGTGAAATTAAATAAATTCTGAGAGATCCTTCTTTTTGAAAGGCATGTTATTACGACTGAGTCAATATCATTAGTCAAACACTTCAGTGAGATTCATTATTTTTACCAGTGTTTCTGGTACTAGAATTTTGCATTTGTTTCACAGCACGTTCTGGTTTTGTTTTATCTTTGGTGTATTAAAGCCTGAGAATCTCATGCATGTTGCAGAGGTCTGCCTTTTTCTACAATGGTTTTGATCTTTGGTTTTGTTATTTGCCAGTATAACCAATACTCTGTTAAAGTGAGCAATTTTATTTTCTGAACTATTGGTGATCAGTGTTTTCATCAAATTACAGCTTATTGTGGGAAAATATTCTAGGGGATTTCTGAGTTTTGCGTTTGTTTTTTTCCCCAAATAATCTGTAAAAGGTTACTGTTACCTCTTTCTTCTCAAAATATCGATTAGATTTTGTTAAACAATTAAGAAGCTGAAGTGGTTCACCAACCAAGTATCTTCTCTGTTTAGGCCAAAGCCCCTGTTTTAGATGGAGGAAGTAGGGATGTTAAAATCAAAAACAGTGTATTTTATTTCTTTTTTGCTTTACATATTTATCTCCTCTTTACGGCAAGCCTTTGTAGAGAGTTTTCTGCTTGCTGTTCTTTTTATATGAGGCTTCACGGTCTTGATGAAGTTTGCATTGTTGCTTCCCAGCATAGAGCAAAGGAAGCATACTGAGCTTGGGTGCCTCTGGATTATGGCCAGTAATTGTGATGTTATTCTTTAACAAAAAAGGAAATTGTGAGAACTTGCCATGTGCATTTGAAGACACCTTAGACTCTATTTAGAAGAACAGTTTATTTCCTGCATAATACATACTGCAGAATTTTTCCTTGTCTTTTCCCTGAATTCTTACTTTCAAAATTCGTTTGCAGTCAGCAAGCTTTGTGAATCAGCACTGTAGAAGGTGTATGTGAATATCTTCACTCAGTCTCATGCTGATGTTTTGAAGAGCTATGATGTCCAGTACAGGCACAAGGAAGGACAGATAGCTGCTGGAGTGCCTTATACTGTACATGAGTAGGGACATTTTTAATAGGCTTACATGGACCTATGCACGTGTGTTTGTGGTGACATGGTAGGGGCTTCTGGAAAGGAGATCCTTGTTTTTCCTCTGTCCTTGTCAGCCAGAAAAAACTTCAGTTGAATATAGTTTAGGTAATGTGTGTTTTGTTGTGGCCTACACTTAGAATTTATTCTCATGCAGTTTTATCTAACAAAGGGTTTCAATACCTTTGAGAGAAGAACACTGAAATCATGCTGCTTCCTTCCCATTAACTTCTGAAGCTAAATAAAAATTAATTAAAATGAAAACGTGAACCCATAGTGGATGCACGCCTTCCACCACTACCTCCTTGTACCCTTTCCCATTTCTGAAATCAATGCTGGAAGCCCCCAAAACCATCTTGTTTGGCCGTGAAGATGAGGCAATTTGAGTCTCTTCATTAGATGCTGGTTTGGAAGGCGTGAGCTCACCTTATAATATTTGAAACTGTGTCTTTCAAGCATTTCTGAAGAAACAGTTATTTAGTTGCAGTGAAGTCCTTTATTCCAGATGCTGTTCCCACTCTATTTCTACCATGGATTTGTTTAAAATGTTCCGTATTCTAAGAGTTTAGATTTTTATTTTTATTTTAGTTTATTTTTTTCTTAAATCCACAGAAGGAACAAAACTTCTTTTGCAGTTTAAATGAGATACGTAACGCCTTGGCTGGAGGTTAGGCATGTAAACCTCTATGCAGGTAATACTGGGTGAACTACTTAGTGTGAAGAGTCATAGCACTTTCAGGTCACTAGGAAGGAACTGCGTCTTTTCTTAATTTTATTTTTAATTTCTCTTCCTGGAAAGTTAAACCATCTCAATTGTGGAAAATATGTGTAAATAAAACATCAAGGTAGTGGTGTAAGCTTGTATTCTCCAACGGTCAGTACACAGCCCATTGTATCTGTTTCTGCTTTCTGTTAAATGTTAACAGACTGAATCTGTTAAACTGTATTCCAGTTTAAATGGTGCTCTAGAATATTACTGTATGGGTAAAGCCTTTCACCTCTCCATCAAAAATAATCCCGTGATGGAACGGAGAGAATGTCTAAAACTGTCAACATTGCCACCTGCAAATACATGTTAGTAATTTAATTTATTCCAGTTATATTTGTTTGGTTTTATAATTCAGTCCATTTAAATGAGAGGTTGAAAACCTTTTATTTTTAACAGGGACGTGTGATTGTGATTTTCATGCATTTTTAGCATCCCTTATAGAAATGCTGAATTTATTACTGCTGTCCTGTAGAGTGCACCATAGCCCCACAGCATCCTGTGCTTTTCCAGACATACCCTGATCCCTGGTACAGCAGTGTTCCCCATAGCTTTTTGTGTTACATAGTTCTGCCAGACTGCTGTCATCATTCACAATCCTTTCCCTATCCCTCATGGATGTTTGGAAAATCCTCATTATACAGTACAGAAGTAAATTCCATGCTTGGAAGTTTATGATGCCTAAGCAGAGGCGGAGGACAGAGAGACATTCTTAAAGTTACCTTTAAAATGTTCAGATGTATAATGACAGTGTATTTTGGTTTGATAGTCAAGGAAAAATATCTTTCAGTCTTTGTAATTTGTCAAGAAATTAGGGTGACATGGGTTTGGTGGGGGGCCACCCAGGTCATCAAGTTTGACTCCTGCAATAGCTATGATGATACAATGGATGTCTAACTTGGAAGGAGCCACATAAAACTTACTCCATGTACCATTTCAGTTTGTGTCATTTCATTCTGACAGCATTACCATACAGACAGTATTATCTTTTTTTTTTTCCTTTCTTTTTTTTTGCTTCTCTCAGGGGTTGAAGGGATATCAGTGGTAGGAATTCATCAGGAACTTAGGAGTGAGGAGTAGATTCTGTTACTGAAGGAGTCTGAGTCTTGTAGGATTTGCTACCTCCTTACCTTCTTCTAATCAGTCAGTCCTTCCTGTCCTTTTCTTCCTCCTTCTTGCTTTCCTGTGTGAAGTAACACCTTGAGCAATACATGTACCATATGATAATTTCAGCGGGACTGGGTACACAGAATTTCTGGTTGTACGATGATGACATTTTTCTTGCAAAGTGAGTAGTAAATTTCTCAAACAAGTGATACTTAAGTGTGAAGTGTTAAATGAAAAAATCTTAGCATAGCACATGAATCACTGACTTGGGAGGAAGACACCAGAGAGAGCTTATTTAAAAAAAAAAAAGCCCACACCACCCAACCAGCCAACCCAAAAAACCACACCCCCAAACCCCAACAAAAACCTACCTTATTTTGGTGGGGAAAAGGGAAGGCTTTTATTAATTAATGCTTTTAAAGCAAGGTACTTTGAAAGATAAAGAAATTGTTTTAATTGCTTGGAGGTATGCAGTGTATGTTCATGCTTTTCTGCTTCTTGGAGACAACTTATTGAACATGGGTGGTGAATTAGCAAGAACTGATGCTTTTAAAGCAGTTTTAAAATACCTTGAGGCTTCCTAGAAAGCACAGCCATACAAAGTTTGCATTTTTAAAATACTGTGTACTTTAAAGAAACTGCAGGATTGTTTGCATGTTGTAGTGTTAAGCAGGAGACATCATAATGCTTTTCTATCATTTCAACAAAAAATTAAAAGGAAACAAATTGATCTCTTTGTGTTCTTTCTCTTGCTAAACTCTTGACTATAACGCTAGTAATATGCATTATTAATTGAACTAAGAACCATTTTTTATGTGGTGGCTACGCTGTATTTTCTCCACTGCAGACATATCCTGCTATCTATTGAGGATGTTATGGAAAAGTGTAAAAATTAGTCGTATAACAGAGTGGAATATTTTTTCCATTAAGAATTAGTGTAAGAAAGAAGAGATGTGTAGCCTTATGAATTACGGAATGACTGACCTATACCTTTTTTTACTTGTTTATCTCTTACTGATGTGATTTATCTTATTTATCTATCAGATCATATCATATATATCATGCCATTGATGATGGCAATGTTAACATACCTGTTCAGAAGAAGGCAACAAGAATGCTGAGGGTAAAGATATACTAGTGCTCAGTTTCCAAGATGAAACAGCTGAGATCTCTGGAACAGTGGTCCATTCTCAAAAGCAAACATCACTGAGAAATCTGGTGGTCCTGCTGATCCTGCTTCTGCATCTCCATGTCATATGTATCTCCATCTCTATTAAACTCTGTTTGTTTCTGAAGTTCCTGCACATTTCTCCCTACCACTTCTTCCTCCTATTATATTAACTTTTCCAGGAAAAATTCCTCACTCTCTGTCAAACTTAGCCATTTCAGCTGCAAAACAAAGAATGATTAGTAGGGCAAGATACTAAACATTTGGGTATGCAGGTATAAAACAGTGGTTAGAGAGATGATGGATGGCAGGATATTCTTGTAGGGTTGGTTTTATTTTGTTGTTGTTTGATTTTTTTTTCTGCTGAATTTGTTAGGCAGCTATGGAAGGTCCTGTATTTAGTGTTTAGTAGTTCCAGTAGCTACACCAAAACTGTTCTGTGGACCAATAAGTCCGTATTGACATTGTGTAATTCATGTATGTGCCGTTGGTCAGCTGAAAGCAAAAACTGTTCCTGTCACTGCTGATTGTTTAGGAGAGACTTTCATGACTAATTTTCAGGGCGTCTGTGTGTAAGTTTCTGTTTTGGGGGCAGAATATTTCAGTATGCATTTATCCTTCAAGTTCTAAAAATCTGTTGTAGCACATTGCTGTACCCTAAAAGTCATTTAATCATTAATTTATGATCTGATAATTCTTAAAGTGTGTGAAAGAACACTAAAAAATTGCAAATTTAAATGCATCTATATGACCTTTTCATTCTTAGCTCCTTTACTTCAGTAATGTGTAACGTTTGTTTTTCTAGATTAATAATGAATTAAAGCAGCACTATTGGCTTTTAACTCATTTAATTGATCATCTTAGTTGTTTTGGAATAAGCATAGTGCAATTCCCCACTGCATTTCACTTTCTACCTAAGTGTTTAACCTCTGCAAAGGCTTATCTACAGACACCCTCTCTGTATATACTAAATTTCTCCTCATGGTTATAACTTTATTTATTTTGGTCGTCTTCTTTCTTTGCCTTGTAAAATTAGATTTCCCAATAGAATGCAGCATTTCAGGTTAGGAGACAATATTAATGCATCATATAGTTTCCTAAGATGGACTACACACTAAAAACTTTTGCGGATGCATTTGTTATGAATTTATGTGTTCATGATGTTTTTTTGGTAGTCCTAGTAAAGGCACAGCTTTTGCTGACCTGTAATTTCTGTCAGTGAATTGATACATATTATATAAAACTGTGCTCCTAAAAGAATATGTTGAACTAGGGAATTGTGCCTTTTTTTATAGATAAAAGCTTAAATGTAGACTGAAGCAGTAATCAGAGGAAAAGTGATTACTTTCTGACTGCCTGCACTTTTTCTTTTTTTGAACACTTTGTAGTGATGTAACTCTCTTCCTTAGTTTGTATTCATTTGTATGAGTTAAATACACACTAAGAAGTTCTGCACTCTTCAGCAGTGGACTGTGAAAATGGGAAACTGTCAGATTTTAGCAATGAAGGATATGCTATTTCTCCCTCATTTTAACCCCCTGTTCATTAGTTTATGGAAGTAACTTAGAGTCCTTCTAATTTTTATTTTTATTGTTCTTTTGTATTAATCTCCAGTGCTCATTCTGCTAGCTTTCTAGTTTTGGAAAGACATGTAATATTGAATGGTGTGGCTAAAGCAAGATGAGGAAACTATGTGTGGTGGATTTTGATAATGCCTTTGAAAGTATTGCTGAGTTCCTGATAAGTGTCTATGTTAAGCTTTAATCATTTACTCCTCTTCAGGTTTTTTTTGTGCCTTAAGCAGCTTTAAATTTATTTGCCTCCCTCCGCTTGGTCACCAGTTTCTGTGACAAAGTATCTTACAAGTTGTTCTAGAAAAATCAGTTGTATATTATTTATATTTTCATATAAAACATCTGTTGTCATACTTCTCATGATTACATAATTCTTGCAGTTAAAATACCATAACTTGGAATCTTCATGAGTTTTGAGTTTGGTTTCTGAATATTGTAGTTGCATCTTTAGTAGTTCTATATTTTAATGGGCATTTAAGCTACTTTTTCAGATACTGACAGTAGGACTTGGTGGTATAAAAATCACAAGGTCTTTCAGTGCCTTTTGAAAGATCTATGCAGTTTTGACCGCTATGCATCCCTTGAGAGACTGTTGCATTTTTCAGTTTGTTCTTTGATCTTCAGTCTCTTCAAAACTGTCAGATGAATGCCACCGAATCCTTGTCATTAATCACACTGCTTGAAGCAGCTCCTGTATTTTGGAGAGACTCCTGTATTTGACAATAAAATGTGCCAAGAAGTGGGAAACTGTCTTACAGGTCTTGTCAAGACTCTAATAATGGTGTGAAATTCAGATAGTTGTCTGTCATCTGATAGTCAATTCTTCTGTATCTGCAGATGGTTTTGTTTTCCGGGTGTTTTTGTATAGGACTTAGCAGTGCTGCTGCTGTCTAAAGGCTAAATGTATTTATATGTTTCATATTGTTCATAGAATTGAGGATTTAATTTAACTGCCTGCCTCTTCTTCAACACCAGTTTCTATTACAAAGTCTCTTACAGGTCATTCTAGATACAATTTGAAATCTGTTGTAAGTTACATACTCCACCATCTGTATTAGTACTGTTCATGTTTACAAAATTCTTGCATTTAAAAAGTCAGGAAGAAGCACCAGCTGAAGCCTCACATTTGCACACCCTGGTCCTCACAGAGGACTTGAACCACCATAGTATCTGCTGGAGCGACACCGTAGTAGAGTCAATTAGTTCAGGAGGTTTCTAGCGTTTGACAACAACTTCCTGACACTGGTGACTGAGTGGCTGACAAGGGAGATGGTGTGCTGGACCTCATCTTTACAAACAAGGAATAACTGGTTGGGGATACAGGCTCAGGCAGCCTTGACTGCAGCAATATGAGATGGTGGAGTTCAGGATCCTGAGAGGGGGGAGCAAGGCAAATAGCAGGATGATAACCATGGAGTTAAGAAGAGCAGGCTTTGGCCTATACAGGGATCTACTTGGAAGAATCTCTTGGGATAGATCTCTGGAGAGAAGAGGGATCCCGGAAAGCTGCTTAATTTTTCAAGGATCACCTTCTCACAGCTCAAAAATGGTCCATCCTGACATGCAGGAAGTCAAGCAAAGGTAGCAGGAGGTCTGCATGGAGGACCAAAGAGCTCCTGACAAAAGTCAAATGTAAAAAGGAAATGCAGAAGTGTAAGCAGGATGAGGTGACCTAGGAGCATGCAGGGCTGTCTGAGCATGCAGGGTTAGGGTTAAAGAAGCCACACCCCATCTGGAGCTGTGTGCTGTGGAAATGTGATGGGCAACAAGAACGGTTTCTACCGATACATCAGCAGCAGCAAAAGGAAGACTAGGGAAAATGAGTTATCTACTGCTGTACGGGAATAGGGACCCGGTGACAAAGAACATGAAAAAGTGTGATATACTCATTGTTTTCTTTGCCTTGATATTAACTGGTAAGACTGGCCTGCAGGAATCCCAGGCACTGAGGGCAGTGGGAAAGTCCAAAGCAATGAAGATTTACCCTTGGTAGTGGAGGATTGTACTAGGGAATATTTAAACAAACTGGATATGCACAAGTCCATGGGACCTGGTGAGATACATCCCAGAGTGCTGAGTGAGCTGGCCAATGTCATTGTGAGACCACTCTAAATAATTTTTGAAAGGTCATGGTGATCAGGGGAAGCACCAGAGGACTGAAAGAAAGCAAATGTCACACACATCTTCAAGGAGGGCAAGAGCGAGGAATCTGGAAAATTAAAGGCCAGTCAGCCTTACCTCAGTCCCTGGGAAGGTGATGGAGCAGCTCATCCTGCAAACTGCTTCCAAACACATGAAGGACAGGAAGGTGATCAGGAGTAGTCAGCATAGATTTATGGAGGGGAGATGATGCTTAGTAAGCCCAGTTACCTTCTATGATGACATGACTAGCAGTATGGATGAGGGCATGTTCATTTTTTATTTTAGTAAGGTTTTTGGCACTGTGTCTCATAATGTCCTTGGTAGTAAATCAATGAAGTACGGACTAGGTAAGCAGACAGTGAGGTGGATCAAAAACTGAGTGAACTGCTGCACTCAAAGCATTGTGAACAGTGGCATAAAGTGCAGCTGGAAGCCAGCCATCAATGGTGTACTCCAGGGGTTGACCCTGGGGCTAGTACTGTTTAGGATCTTTATTAAGGACCTGGGTGATGGGACACAATGCACTGTCAGCCAGTTTTCAGACAAAATGGGGAGGAGTGATTGATACACCAAATCAGCATGCTGCTGTTCAGAGGGACCTCAACATGCTGGAGAACTGGGCAGACAAAAACATCAATCGGTTCAACAAAGGGAGGTGCCAAGTTCTTCAGCTGGGAGTGAATAGCCCCACGCAACAGTACAGGCTGAGGGCCACCCAGCTGAGAAGCAGGTTGGCAGAAAAGAGCCTGGAGGTCCTGGTGGATAGTGTTGAGCATGAGCCAGTGATTTTCGCTGTGGCAATAAGGGCAAACAGCATCCTATGCTTCATTAAGAAGAGTGTTGCCAGAAGGTCAAGGGAGGTGATTCTTCCACTCTACTCATCAGTGGTCAGACACATCTGGAGTGCTGGGTTCAGTTCTGGGCTCCCCAGCACAAGAATGACATGGACATACTGAAGTGAGTCTAGTGACGGGCCATAAAGATAGTTAAGGGATTGGGGCATCTCGTTTTTGAGGAGAATCTGAGAGAGCTAGGACTGTTCAGCCTGAAGAAAAGAAGGTTCAGGGGATGTTATCAATATGTTGCTAAGCTTTGTGATGAAGCCAGACTCTTTTCAGTGATGTCCAGTGGCAGAACAAGAGACAATGGGCACAAAGTGAAATACAAGAAAATCCATTTAGAGGAGAACCTCTTTGACTTAAAGGGTGATCAAACATTGGAATACGGGTGGTTGTGGGGTCTCCATCCTTGAAGTTACTCAAAACCTGACAAGACGCAGCATTAAGCAACCTGCTGTAGCTGACCGTAGGGACATTGGACTAGATGGTCTCTAGAGGTCCCCTCCAACTTTAAACATTACAGGATTCTATGGTTATTTTTTTTAATACGTAATTCCCTTAAGACAGGAAAACATACTCACATTGTGCAAATCATTGCAGCTGGTAAGTGCCAGCTATCTATTACAAAATTCTTTTGTAGCATTACTTCCTGATTTCAGTGACTTATCTTTCACGTATATTTTACTGCCAAGAAATGCAAAATCTGCTTCTTGTCCCACGTAAATTTCAGAAGTGGCAAACTTGCCCAGATACTTACCACCTTTTAACTTTTAAGGCTCTTGCATTAGCATATATAGGAAACTTTATGGGATGTGGTGATTTTTAAAAAATATTTCCTTTCATGTATGCTAGTTTTACTAATTAAAAAAACCTTTTCCACTCCCCTTATTTTTCCTGGGAAAGCCATTAAGTATTGTTGTGGTTTTGGTCGGATTGGCCAATCAGAACGACAGATGGCCCTCCCCGCCTCTCTCCTCAGAGAGGAGAGGAAGAGATAAGGAGATTTACGAGTTTAGAAAAAGAACTAAACTACTTTAATGAAAATAATAATAAATAAGGAAATAAGAAATATTAAAAAAAGTATACAATATATACAAAACC